>JBAMCF010000436.1:0-109805 GCA_037075285.1 Drosophila lutescens
GTCTTCTCGCCTGAACTAGACATAAAAGTCTCTTTTCGACTACCAGATCACTGTAGTGTCTTCCAAGCGGAAGTGATGGCAATCCAGGAAGCCATGTCTTACCTGGATACAACAAAACACTGCAATACAGACATCTTCATCTTTTCGGACAGTCAAGCAGCCCTCAGGGCCCTCGACTCCTACTCAACTAACTCACTTACTATCTCTGAATGCCGCAAATCTCTGAACGAGATGGCCACTCATCTCAGAATCAGCCTCATTTGGGTGCCTGGACACCGTAACATTGAAGGCAACTGCATAGCGGACGAACTAGCAAGGCAAGGGACAACCACCGACATCCTTCGCGATAAGGACACGGTGGGCATGCCCATAGCTACCTGCAAGCTTCTCCTCAAGCAAAGATTGTACACCCTCTCCAACAACCGTTGGAATACGATCTCAACATGCCACACCTCCAGGCTTACCTGGGGTAACTATAATCCGAAAAGAACCAAAACCCTCTTACAATGTAACAGGGCAGACATTTCCACCTTAATTAATGCCCTCACGGGCCACTGTCTTTTAGGGACACACGCGCGCAGGCTAGGACTCAGCAGCTACGACTACTGTCGCAGCTGTAAACAGATAGAAGAAGAGGAGAACATTGAACACCTCCTGTGCTTCTGCCCAGCACACAACCTCAAACGTTTTCAAACACTAGGAAGCTACACGCTTCCAAACCTTGCAGCCATACAAGGCACCAGCATACCCAAACTCCTTTGTTTTCTGAAAAGAACCAACTGGTTCGAGAAACCCAATAACCCATGAGCTAGGGAAATGGATCTTTTCTGAGATCATATGGTATCACAAGGGGCCCATGGCGGCCTAAGTGAGGGGATTAGTCTATAATCCCCAACCATGCTCACCTAACCTAACCTAACCTAGTTTGTTAAAAAACGTGAATTTTGAAAAAGTACCCTTTCATTGAAAATCTGTATCTCCGGCTGTAGTAATCTGATTGACTTCGTGTCTTTTGCAATAATAATTAAAAAATGATTTTTTTCTTTTTGTCATTCAGCAATTGTCAAAAGACTTAAAACTTAGCTTTTAATCATTTAAAATTGTTAAAGGACTAGTAAACGATGAGAAAACATGAATTCCATAAGGATCCGATAAGAGTGAGAGAGTAACCCTACTTGTTGCGACGATTTTTCATAGAAAATAACTGAGGCCTTGTTAAAAAAAATTACAACTTTTAAAATACTTCATAATCAGAACGTATCTTTTGAGAGTGCACTATGGGCAAATATTCAGTTTTTGAGGCATAAACTCCAGTTTTAAAGATAGAAATGCAAAAGCAATGGCATCGAATTTTCTTTTTCTTTCGCCAATTTAGATGTCAGCTTACGCTTTAACCGTGGTCCAGCATCAGTATAAGTGAGGATTTGCGACCAGGTTTGTCACTTGGCGTGTCCATTTCCAAAATTGAAATTTTTAGGTTCGATGAAAGCCACTGGGAATGATTTCCTTGAACCGGTCCATTATTCTGTGACAGTTTTGCAATTTACGATTATAGAAGGCAAAAAACTGCTTAAGTTTATTTTTAACTATTGTGTGCTGACTATCGCTTATTTCGATTCCGTTCATCGTTTGCAAAACAAATTCTATCACAGCGGATTGTTGCCAGTTGTTGCCGATTCAAACATTAATGGACAAAAAAGCACATATTATAAACATTCAGAGTTTATAATTTATTTCACAAACCTTCACTCTTTGCATCTATTTTTAAACTATTTTGGTTTGTTTACAATAGCCAGAGAAATCGCGGTGCAAAAACTACAAAGTTTCTCGTCCCTTTTTGAAAACGTGTGACCCTATTTCAAACTTTCGACTTATTTAAGGGAAAAAATAGCTAAAAACACCAAATAAAATTCTTTGAAAATGGATCTTGGGTTATTTTAAGTATTGTAAATAACCACAGAAAATCATTTATGTAATACTAAAGAATAAAAAAAATTTAAAAATGCCTATCTTTCGAATTTTTTGCCCATAGTGGAGTCGCTATATAAAATCCCCGAGGCAGCCAGCAATGTTACGATGCCGTTTTACAACACGGCAGCTTGCACTACCTTACGGAGGAATCGGACCATCAAGATGCCAGACCTAAGTGCACAGCAAATCACATGGGAACCAGAAGCTCAATAACTATCCAGAGGTCGAGTCTATGGCCTAGAGGAAAGACTACTTGTTATACGCATGAATAAGCTATGCCATAACTGCAGCAACCGGCACCGTCGTCAGTGCTTTCTTAGAAGGATGAGTGGTATTAAGGGTATAATTTAAGAAACCATCCGATGATGCGTAGAGGGCGTCCTCACCACTATAATAAACAATAGTTACATACATTTGAATTTCCAAGATGAGAGCTAAACGTGATGGGCGTCAGCCAATCCCTTTGCCTAAGGTGGACACACATCAATCCGACGACGCATCCGAACCTGGATTTTAGTTCAAGGTAAGGGATGCACCACTACCCGACTTCAATGGCTCAAGGGGCTGAATTGCCTATTACGAAAGTTCCTCAGGCAAAAAGAGCTGAGATAGCAACCTAAAAAGGAATGCAAAATCTCATTAATAAGGGCTACGCAGGCAAGTTAGCTTCCGATGAGATTGCCGAACAAAACTAACGGGCGTGGTATCTGCTTACCCTTATAACATTAGCCCAAACAAACCGGCCAGAATTCGCATAGTTTGTTTCAGACAGGAAATGCCAGAACGACTATTTGCTTCGGGGAAAAAGAAAGAAAGAAAATTCACGAAGAGGGCGGCTTTAACATACGCACCTAGTCATCAAACTCTGAAGAAGTCCTTCGGAAGCTGGACGCCTCTACAAACCCTCCGCAGCAGGTGTATATTGAACCCACGCAGAAAGTGCTCGATCTGTAATGGATGCCTGAGCCCGACCAGTTCGTTTTCCACCCTAATTTCGCGGGGCCGCAATTTATTATGCAATTTATTATGACAAGACGAGACCCCAACCAACTTTCTTACTACTTAAGTTTTGTGTTCAGTATCGATTCCCAGGATGGTGCTTCAAGCCGCCGTCATCAGAGCAAAACTCAGCAAGCAGATTCTCTCAACTCCAAATAAAATCCTCCTAGTCCTGATTTGGCTCAAAAATTCCAGGAAGTTACGGTTGAACATACCAACGTAAGAACTAGGAAGAACACAATATTTTTCTTTTGCAATTGCGGAGGGTCAAACGTGGTTTTAGTTTCATAAATAATATGTCTTAGAATGGCCCATTCCGCCCAAACGATTCCTAACTTTTTTCGCGTCCATACAAATGTTAAATGTCAGATATTTTTCATAAAAAAACCAGCATTTTTCTCTTGCAAATGCGGAGGGTCAAACGTGATTTCCAAGGTATAGTTTCTTTGGAAATATTGCTTAGAACTGTCCATAGAATACGTCCTACCCTCACGATTTGATGACCTCCAAATCGACCCACCCTAACGCACAGACCATGTGCCATCAGGATATCCTGTGCCTTCCGGATGATCTCTGAGGAAGCGGCGCTGGTCATCGCTGGTCTAGTTCCACTAAACGAGCTAGTAAGAGAGGCAGCAGAAGTGGAGGAAGCGGTTACGAGCACGGACGACCTATCTAGGCGTGAGGCGCGACAGCTCGCAAGACAGAGATCAATTTCTCTGTGGCAGGAGAGATGAAACTCCGCGACCTCTGGGCGCTGGACCCACGCTCTCATTCCAGTCTTGAGTCCATGGCTGGAAAGGAAGCATGGGCAGGTGGATTTCTACCTGACCCAGATTCTGAGTGGACACGGGTGCTTCCGGTCGTACTTGAAAAAGTTTGGACACGACACAAGGGACGGATGCCCAACCTGCGTCTCTGGAATCGAGAAGGACGCAAACCACGTCCTATTCGAGTGCATGCGGTTTTAGAGGACGGGACCGCCTTGGAAACGGCGACCGGTGTCAGCACTAGTCCCAGCACGCTAGTGCCAACAATGCTAAAAGGCCAACTGGAGTAAGACGTGACGGCCAAATTCGCTGCGTCTCTAATGCAGAAACTCAGGAAAGCTAAGAGAGAGAGGAGAGAACTGGCCACGTAAGCTGCCGCGGCTGTGCGAAGCATTGCTTTGCGGCCGTACCGCACAACTTTTTCAGTTTATGTCCAAGCTAAGAAATCGTTCGTAAATGCCGAGGAGTCAGCATAAAGCTTGGGTAGCTTCATGTTAGGTCCTCTAACACTTTGGTAAGCCAAGAATAAACTTTTCAGTTTTTTGGCCCCGTGGAAGGCATGTTATTTGTTCTCGTTTTATTAGGAACAAATTGCATATAAGGATTACTGTTGAAGAACCGCATAAGCGAAATGGTCCTCTGCAATGCACAAACTGCCAAGAGTATGGACACACAAGAAAAAACTGCGGGCTTCGATCAGTCGCGGTAGCTTGTGGAGGCTTTCACAACTCTGAACCGTGCCCTCCAAGCAAAGAAGACCCAAAGACAAAGAAATGCGCTAACTGAGGAGAAACCCATACCGCAAACTACAGAGGCTGTATATAACGATCTGAAGAGCCGGCAACAACAAGCCAAATATGCACGCTCACAGAATACACAAAATGCATACGTGCAATCCCAAACGTCCACAGGGATCTGAGCATACCACCGGTTAAAGATGATATATCAAAGCAGAAAGCGGCCTACAATAACAAACTTACACTGCACCCAAATAATCTCGCAAGGAACCTAACACGGGTTTCAAACAGAACTCGTCTGCATAGAAACGATATGCCTGCCCAGCAATTATTATTAAGTTATACCCTTAGGATTTGAACCACTTACTGTTAGTCTTATTAAAGATAAGATTCAATAAAAATTTTTTTGCCGAAATATGGCTTGCCTGGTTCGTTTGGACGGCATCTTTTAAATAGTCCACGTCTCAGTTTTATGTCGATTTTTGTCCCGTTAACATTTTGTCCTATTAACAGGCGTAATTTAGTCACTAAATTGCCAACCAGTTTCAAAGTTTGTCATATCACACAAAAAATACTAAATGCCGCCCGAAGCGACGCATGTAATTTGGATATTATTTAAATTTTTCGAATGTTTTATTCTGTGAGACGATTGGGGTGTGCAGATATTTTTTTACGCCTCCGGGCGAATTTTTCTGTTACTGTATCTAGTTCTTCAGATAATTGAATTGAGATATTCCATGGTGTAGGTGGTTGGTTAATAAGAGGTATTTCCTCTTTTCCAAGATAGTTTAATTTTTTGGATTCTAGTTAGTTCTTCGTCTTTTCTTCGCGCTAATCGAGCACGATAATTAGGATTGGCCAAAGCTTTCATGCTGACGAATCGTTTCTCATGCTGAACGATAAAGGCGTGAGAAGTGTTTATAATTCGTATGCCGCCAATCGAAGGCATGGGAAAAAATTTTGACCAAGGGATTATTATGTCGGATTGATTTGAAAAACTGCAATAGTAGGCTCTGAACCTATGTTATGCCCTCTGCTTATTATGGACGCGTCGCGTTTGCATCCATATACCGTTGAACGCGCCCAAATACCATACAAAACTTGTTTGTGATGGGAGGGGAGGGTGGAAAATTGTAGCGTTACAGGGCTGCGACGTCAAATTTGTGGTATTTTTCAGCAGTATTAACCAAGCATGATAATTTTTGTGTACCCGAAACTGATAAGAAGCGGGAAAATTAAAAACATTTATTGTTGATACTGAAATATTTTTAGATTTCTATTGAAATTAATTTCGTATAATTTTGGTTTTTGATATGTCAAATAATCTGGCAATAGTTCAGTATTTCGAGGATGATTCAAGCGCATAAGGGGTAGTAGCAGTACGTTTATCCAATGGAATGGTCCCTTGGTCGTTGCAGCGCAGGCACATGGGCCTTCTTCCCGTTAATTAGGGTGATAAGTTGACAGGTGTCCGTTAATTGATTTATAAAACCCGATTCAGAAATCCGGGATTCCGATTAAGTGGTTGACGAGTAGGTTGACGGGATCGAACGTGGGAAAAGTTAGAAAAATAGGGTGAAACGAGGGGAGGAAATCTAGTTAAGCGGGTGAGAAGTTACTGGGGTGTTAGTGGGGTGTGACTGGTGATCATAGGGTCATATGTAGTGGATACGAGGGAATCGTATTTAGCGGGGGAGAAGTTACTGGGGTGAGACGGTGTCCCTTAATAGATTTAGAAAATGGGGTAAAACGAGGGGAAGAAAGTGTGGTGTGACGATCATTTAATAACCATAACCTCTAAATGTCACGGGTTCTTGACACGTGGTAACTTGATTACCACCCTTGAATAGGGGATCCCTTAGCTTGCCACTGAGAAGCAAACATCCACCCCGAACAAACGAATACTCAAAGGTAACAGCTGAAAGCAAACACCCACCCCGAACAAACGAATACTGAAAAGAAACAGCTGAAAGCAAACACCCAACCAAAAAAAGAATATATTTGCGCACTTTGCGCTTTTATAATGAACTTTGTTGAATAGTGTAAGGCGGGAGCGGGAGCGCAATAAAGCTTTAATCGCGCTCGCGAATTCGCCCCGTCTCTCGCCCCTTTCGTTAAGTTAGGCTTAAGCGTTTATATATTGAAATTAAAGAGTCAGTTGTTATATGAATCTCATTGCGCAAACTCTCTTTCGTCGTCGTTTCAAAATAAAATATCAAATTTCCCTGCAGTCACAAGTTATCGCGTTGAAATACAAAATAGTATTAAATTTTTCATGGTGACCCCGACGTGATTAGCAGTGGAACTCGAGTTGTTATTTTTTTTGGTGAAACAAACAAATTAATCAAATAAATCGCGCCGGCCCCTTTTTTAAACATTAAAGTGATTTGTTGCTGCCGATTTAATTCGTCGTTGCTGCCGCCAAATCAAATTGTTGCCGCCAATTAAATTTTTTGGAAGTTGGAAGCTGCAGTTTCTTTGATTGCCATTGCCGCTGCTCTTCTCAATCGCCGTTAGCTGGACCAGTGTAGTTGTTGTTGCCGCTGTTAATCCGCTGTTCCTGCCTACGCGAATTCGTCGTTGCTGCCGCTGGAAAATTTTGACCGCTGCAGTTTTCAATCGCCGTTAAGTGCCGCTGCTTGTCGCCAGTTGCTGCCTACGTTATTTCGTCGTGCTGCCGCTGGAAAATTTTGGCCGTTATCGCCAAATTCACCGCTTTATCCCCTACGCACAGGAAGGAAGGCATATGGATTCGAAGAGGGAAGTTACCGACGGATGTGAATCGTCCCACCAGGTATAGAGTGCTAAAAGTTGAAAGTTAATCTGTGGCGTTTTGTAAATTGTGTTTTTGGCCCATCTTTCAACTTTTTGCATTCGTGTGAAAAATTCGGTAGATAGCGAGCATTCTAACCAAGAAATAAATAAAACTTGCATGCACTAACGATTATAATTCTGATAATTCCATACAAATATACATATTTCGAATTATAAATACATAAGTGAATCGCTTTGGACCAAAATCAAATAAATATTTGTCGGCATCCTGGTTGTTCAAAGAATAAAATTCCCCCATTTCTCGTCGTAGTGAACACCAATTATAGTTTTGCAAAAATTTAAAGGGTAAAAATTGGGAAGTGTGAAAATTTCTAATTCGAGAATTAAATTCCCGGCAAATTTTCGGCCGCGCATTTTCCTCAAATTTCCCTCGCTTTTCGCCATTTCCCGCGCTTTTAAGCGTCAGGTTTATATATTCGTTGCCCTTAGTTATCGGTCAGTGCATCATTCTCCGTTAGCATTGCGTTGAGCACCGCCACCCGTACACATACACACACACGCACAGACAGCGCAGCCCGTTCTTTCGAGTTCTCTTTCGTCGTTTTCGTTTTCTATCGCTGGAACGGTGCAAGCGTTGCCGTTGCCTAAACGCTTGTTCGTTTTTTGGTGTTTGAGCTTGGCGTGTGCTCCCCTACACGACGTGCGCTCGGCATATTATAATTATTGAATTATTATAATAAATTAGGATTCCTTAAATTAATTCCTCAATTCATTTAAATAACTCCCCTACACTGCTTGCGTTCAGCTTATTCCTCTCGTTGGTTATTATTTTTAAATTTAATAAATTTAAAAACAAATTTGTATACATTTACATAAATACAATTAAAAAAAAAAAAAAACTAAAATAAATTAAATTATAAACTCTTCGATACCAAAAAAAAAAAAAAAAAAAATGGTGCCAAAACCAGAAAGTAACAACAAGGACATCGAAGGGTTGAAAAACCAACGAGATGGATATATGAAGAGTATAGAGCGAACGCAAAAATATTTAAAGGAGGGTCGATACTCCTTAAATACGGTTGAGTTAGAATGTCGATTAGAAATCCTAAATACGCACATTGAAAATGCTTCGCTTATACAGAATAAAATTGAAGCGAAAGATGGAGATGATGAGTACCGCGAAGAGTTAGAAGAGACTGCGATAATAGCAAAATCGTTGCTAATTTCCCTAATCGCGGAAACAAAGCTTAAGAGCGTTGACAATTCCGCTCCGCCGGCAACGCGCACACCCCAATGCCGTTTGCCGAGCGTCGCTCTTCCAACCTTTTGCGGAAAACATTCCGAATTTAAAAATTTTATAAGCCTTTTCGAAACTTTTGTTGACAAAGATGACACGCTGCACGATATCGAAAAATTTAACCATCTAATATCGTGTTTGGCTGGAGACGCGCTAGGAACAGTCAGGGCATTCCAAGTTACAGCGAATAATTACCCAAAAGCCCTGGCTAGCCTAAGGCGTGTGTACGATAATGATTGTTTAATTTTTTTTGACAATATATCGACACTGTTTAATCTGCCAAAGATTTCCCAGCCATCAGCTACAGCCTTGAGAAACCTGATCGACACAGTCACAGCGCTATACGATTCTCTTTTGTCCATTGGGGATGACAAACG
Source organism: Drosophila lutescens (assembly GCA_037075285.1). NCBI lineage: Eukaryota > Metazoa > Arthropoda > Insecta > Diptera > Drosophilidae > Drosophila > Drosophila lutescens. Next base: position 8,927 of record JBAMCF010000436.1, read on the forward strand.
TATTACGAATGCCATCCTCATCCATCTAGTAATGGGCAAAGTCGATGCAGGAACTAAAAGAAAATGGGAAAAATCGTTAGATTATACTTCGCTTCCTCTTTGGAGCGAGTGTGAGTCGGCCCTGAACAAGCGCTATCAGCATATGGTTGCCGAAGAAGCGTGTAAGCCAAAAATTGTTCAGCAGAGCCAGGCTTATCCTAAGAAGAATGGAAATAGGAGTTTTTCGTTTGTTGCTGCCATAGACGACCCCGAAGTATGTGTGTTTTGCAACTCAGCAGAACATCAAGTAGGAAGTTGCACTGCTTTTGCTGCCCTAACAGTTCAGCAAAGATTCGATTTTGCAAAAAAGGCTCCTTTATGCATTAACTGCCTCCGAAAGGGCCACACGGTAAAAAGGTGCAAATCGAAAAGATGCAGGGTGTGTAAGTCCTCACACCACACATTGCTGCACATTTACTCGCCATCAAATCTCGCGTTGCCAGCTCCTCCTCAGCCCACGCTCTTGCAGAATACTCCATCCACTTCGCATGTTATGCATGCGACTGCATCGGATAAAGTTATTCTTGCCACAGCCATCGTGAGCGTCCAAACAAAAAGTGGCGAATTAGTTTTGGCTCGAGCGTTGCTCGATTCTGGTTCACAAGTAAATTTTGTGACCGATGAGCTCGCTCAGAGACTTCAGATTAAGAGAGAGGACGTGTGTTTGAGCTTGCGGGGCATTGGTGGAACTAATGCTCAAGCAACCAAGAAAATTCACACGATAGTTAAGTCGCGAGTGGGTAGCAGTCAATTGTCGTCCGAATTTTACATACTAAAAAATATTTCTGGTTATCATCCGGATCAAACGGTGAACACCAGCGGCTGGAGGGTGCCTGAAAATATTCAATTGGCAGATCCATTCTTCTTCAAGCCCCAAAAAAATAGATATGCTTATAGGCGCAGACTCGTTCTTTGAACTATTGTCAGTCGGCCAGATAAAGCAAGGGCCTGAGTCTCCCATTTTGCAAAAAACAGTTCTCGGCTGGATAGTGTCAGGGAGATGTGCCTCAGAAAAAATAAGAAATACGGAAAAGTTGGTACATCTCAGCTGCCAGGAAGAAGTGTTGGAGTCAATCGACACAACCCTGCAGAAATTTTGGTCTGTGGAGGACTTGCCGCCCAAGGCCAAGGTCCATACTCCTGAGCAGCAACTTTGTGAGCAACACTTTGAGAAAAACACTCAAAGATTGTCGTCCGGGAGATTTTCGGTTCGTCTACCGTTCAAATCTGACCCAAACACTCTTGGTTCATCATATGAAGTTGCGAAACGTAGGTTGTCGCTTGAAAGAAGATTATCCAAAGATCCTTCTTTAAAAAAGATGTATCTGGAATTCATGGAAGAATATGAAGCGATGGGCCATATGTCTTCCACTAACAATAAAATTCCAGACAGTCCGCACTATTTCATTCCGCACCAATGCGTGCTGCGACCTCAAAGCACCTCGACAAAGTTGAGAGTGGTATTCGACGCCTCGAGCCGTACATCGACGCAGGTCGCGTTGAATGACATCTTGATGGTTGGCCCCACCATTCAAGAGGAGCTGTATTCGACCCTGCTTCGGTTCAGACTGCACAAGTTTGCGCTTGCAGCAGACGTAAAAAAGATGTATCGTCAAGTAATGGTTGACGAAGCTGACCGAAACTTTCAGCTCATAGTGTGGAGACGAGATCCATCTGAGTCTCTAAAAATCTTCAAGCTGAACACCGTGACTTATGGTACTTCGCCAGCCCCCTATCTGGCGATTCGGTGTTTAAATCGGCTTGGAGAGCTCGCGCAGGATTCGTGTCCAAAAGCCGCCAAGGTCATTCAGAATGACTTTTATGTTGACGATTTGTTGACTGGCGCCAGAAGCGTTGAGGACCTGCTAAGCCTTCGAGACGAAGTTTCTCAGGTATTGCAAGAGGCAGGATTTGAATTGGCAAAGTGGTTTTCTAACTGCCCAGAGTTATCCGCATCTGAAAGCGCTGTCATGCCGCTAACGGCAGACTCAGACGTAACTAAGACCCTTGGCGTGGTTTGGTTGCCGGGTAAAGATTACTTTCAATTTCGGTTGGATGACTCTTTCCTGGATCTTCGTGCGACAAAACGAAACATACTGTCGGTGACTGCCCGACTTTTCGATCCGCTTGGCTTGTTGTGCCCTCTAGTGACTAGGGCAAAAATGTTGTTGCAGGAACTATGGCTTCGAAAGTTAGACTGGGACGAGTCGCTGCCGATGCAACTGCAGACATCTTGGGAAGCTTTTAAGGGAACGCTGTTGCAACTGCCCAAGATCGAGGTATCGCGATTCGTTCATACAGACGCCAAAGTCCCGGCAGAAATACATGGTTTCGCTGACGCTTCCATGCGAGCATATGGAGCGTGCATCTACGTTCGCACTAGTACCGCTGAAGGTTTAAAAGTATCTTTATTGACAGCAAAATCCAAAGTAGCTCCCCTCAAGACGAAAACTTTGCCCCGCCTTGAGTTGTGCGCAGCTCACCTTCTTGCGGATCTTTATAATCGTGTAAGACCATTGCTTAATTTTCCGATCACAAAGGTGTTCCTATGGACGGACTCGGAGATCACTCTGCATTGGATTAAAACGCATCCGTCGTCGTTGTCGGTTTTCGTCTCAAACCGAGTTGCAGAGATCCAAGAGTGGTCGGAAAAAGCAATTTGGCGACATGTCCCCACGAAAGTAAACCCAGCGGACATCGTGTCACGGGGATGTGACGTGGAGGAACTCACAGCTTCCATTTGGTTCGCTGGGCCGCCGTTTTTGCTCGATGCTGAAAAAGATTGGCCTGTGAATCGACACTTCGAAATACCTGCTGACGTCGTGTCGATGGAATTACGCAAACCAGCATTGGCGCTTGTGGTTATCCCAGAGCCCAATTATGTGCTTCAGAAAATAGAATCCTTTTCGTCGCACATAAGGCTTCTAAGGGTTTTCGTGTGGGTCTTTCGGTTTATACAAAGGTGCAAAAAAGTGTCGCAGCCTTTCGAAAAAAGTATTACTCCAAGAGAACTGAATTTTGCGTTCGAGAAAATAGTGGAAGTGATCCAATCTCACGAGTTCAGTGACGACATAGGCAAAATTCGGAAAAATAAACCGGTAGCAACGAATATTCAAAAACTAAGCCCTTTTCTCCAGGAGAAGAAACTAGATTGGTGTTCCTCGACATTGCTGCGAGTTGGGGGTCGGTTATTGAATGCTCCTATCCCGTACGAAGCCAAATTCCCGTTGTTGTTGTCGAAAGGCTCACAGTTTGTTAAAGCCTACGTGTCCTACCTGCACGTCACAAATTGTCATGCTGGCCCTCGAGCTCTTGTAAGTCTGTTGCGAGAAAAGATATGGTAGGTGAATGCGCAGGAAGTTTGCCGCAGAACAGTTCGGTCTTGCATTCGTTGCTTTCGGTGCAAGCCTCAACTCTTGACGCAAATCATGGGGAACTTGCCATCAGACAGACTTCGAGCTCTCCGCCCTTTTAATATCTGTGGTGTTGATTTTTGTGGCCCATTTAACACAACGTATCGTATTCGTGGTAAGCCGCCGTACAAATCATACGTGGCATTGTTTGTATGTTTTGCGTCCAAAGCGGTCCACTTAGAGTTAGTGTCCGACCTCACCACTGATGCGTTTTTGTTGGCATTCCAAAGGTTCGTGAGTCGACGCGGGATTCCGGAGAAGGTGTGGTGCGACAACGCGACGAACTTCGTCGGAGCCGATCGCCACATGAGAGAGTTCCGGGCCCGTCTGGAGGAGCAGGGGGCGGTATCGCAACATTCGCATCAAGAAGAGGATGCGAGTTTGTGTTCATACCGCCCAGAGCACCTCACTTCGGCGGACTTTGGGAGGCAGGTGTGAAGTCTGCAAAGCACCTGTTCCTTCGGACGGTCGGCGAAGACATCCTGACCGCGGAGGAGCTCGGAACTCTCCTCACCAGCGTGGAGGCCGTGCTCAACTCCAGGCCCCTCGGAGCGATCAGCACGGATCCCAACGACGGCGAAGCACTAAGCCCAGGCCATCTCCTGATCGGCGGGCCCCTACTAGCTCCACCCTCAGCAGCGCTCCCGGACCAAGTCAGCCCAACCTGCTTGCGACGATGGCGCAGTGTCTCGTCTCTCAGGCACAGGTTTTGGCAGCGATGGTCCCGGGAGTACGTCTCGAGCCTCCAGGCGAAAAACAAGTGGCACCAGGAGGTTCCAAACGTCGCCGTGGGAGCTCTCGTCGTCGTCGCCGAGGACAATCTTCCGCCGCAGCAGTGGATGATCGGTCGGATCGTGGCGGTGCACGTCGGCGCTGACGGCAAGGTCCGAGTGGCGGACGTGAAAACGAAGGATACGACGTATCGGCGAGCGGTCCATAGGCTGGCGGTGCTGCCTGTGGCGTGCTGAAGACGGTGGTCCTTCAGAGGGGGCGGTGTTTGCGCACTTTGCGCTTTTATAATGAACTTTGTTGAATAGTGTAAGGCGGGAGCGGGAGCGCAATAAAGCTTTAATCGCGCTCGCGAATTCGCCCCGTCTCTCGCCCCTTTCGTTAAGTTAGGCTTAAGCGTTTATATATTGAAATTAAAGAGTCAGTTGTTATATGAATCTCATTGCGCAAACTCCCTTTCGTCGTCGTTTCAAAATAAAATATCAAATTTCCCTGCAGTCACAAGTTTTCGCGTTGAAATACAAAATAGTATTAAATTTTCAGAATATGTAAATTTAAATTTAGGTCATGAATTAGGACATGTTTATTTGGAAATTTGTAACAGGCTTTTCTTATATACTAAATATGATGACATTAGTTTTAAGGCTCCGTCTCGATGATTTTTATAGAAAAGGCAGGCACATTCAAATTCCCCGAATCCATTATTACAAAACGTAAAATTATCGCCATATAACGTTTTGTTAAGATCGTCTTCTCCTTTATCCATGAACATATTCCTTGTATCAATGAGATATTTTAAATCTTCTTTAAAACTTTTCTCACCAAATTGGGATGGGAAATTATTGATTCGGCTTATTAATCCACTTTGTCTGTTATCCATTGTAATGTATAAGTGTTAGACTATAGTTCCATAGAGCACAAATACCGCTTTTAATATGTATTGAGCAAAATGGGAATTGGTTTATGTTTACGGTGTTTAATGGTGGGCAACCCAATTCCTCAACATCTCTTATGTGCGGTGATCTGAGAAAGATTTCTAGAAAACGTTTCTTCGCAATTCCCTTGCATAAAACCACCTTTCCCGAAGTGTTTGCTTAAAGTTGTTTATTCCTTCGTTTCAAAAAATTTTATGATGGTTTTTAGTGAGCCAGAGAGCAGTTTTTCGTGACTTGTTATTAAGACGAGTGAAATCAAATGGAGGTTGTATAACAAAATTATTGTTAAATTTATTTTCTTTGCTAAATACAACTCCAATTTCCTTTGGAATGAATTTGTCGTTGTTATCAAAAAATCATTGTACATCAATTGCAACTAAATATTTCTCCATTTTATGTGGTTGTTATGTTGTTACACAATTCTTTAAACTAACCCACTTAAAGGACTATACTCAACTAAACGATCGTGAATAAGGAGACAATATGCTTGGGTGTTTTCATGGTTTGATTTTTTCAATTCGATTGAAATTCTCACGTCGATAGGTCCCGATTTAACTGTTTCATTTTGATATGAAAGGTCAACTACAATAATAGGTTTAGTTTTAAATTCTGTCGGTGCTAAAAATGGTTCTGATGGGCGGTTGTAATAACTCGTTTGAAACCTTGCATACATATCAAGGTGTGCATATTTGTCATTTTCAAAGTTTACATTTAAGTCATCATATGGATACGTTTCTGAATTCAAGTGGACTTTCAGGTTGGATAAATTATTTGTAATTAGTTCTCCATTCAACATGAAGGCTACACTCATAAAAAAAAATCGAAAAATTTCCTTAAAATCTAGAAAAATTTTTCAAGAAATGGTTTTTTTGAAAGGCACCATTAAAACAAGAAAAAATATTTCTTGAAACAAGAAATTAAATTTCTTAAAACAAGAAATGTTTTTTTAGAAAGCCACCATTAAAACAAGAACAAATATTTCTGGAAACAAGAAAGGCGATTCTTGTTTCAAAGGTGGCTTCTTTCTTGTTTTAAGAAATTTAATTTCTTGTTTTCAGAAATTAAATTTCTTAAAACAAGAAATGGTTTTTTAGAAAGGCACCTTTTAAACAAGAAAAAAGATTTCTTAAAACAAGAAAAGCAATTAACCATTTCTTGTTTTAAGAAATTTAATTTCTGAAAACATGAAATGGTTTTTTAGAAAGGCACCTTTTAAACAAGAAAAAAGATTTCTTAAAACAAGAAAAGCAATTCTTGATTTAAGAAATAATATTTCTTGAAAGGATGTTTTACAAACCCTCAAAGTAAAATGTAACTTCGTTTTTTTTTTTATATTATATTTTATTACATTTCAAACATTTAACACTTAACATTTAAACATTTTTAAATAACACACTTTTGACCTAAGAAAACATTTATTATTATTATTGGTGGTGAATTTAATTCACATCATTTAATATTGTATAACACAAGGTCTGTTGAACTTCATATGACATAAGGTGAATTCAAAACTCAGTATGTAGTTGCATGTATCAAAAACCATTTTCTTCGCCTTCCCACATCTGGAAAATATAGAATTATTGGGATATCAAATATTTGGTTTAAGATAAACAACATTTTTTGAAATAATGTAATGTTAATAATAGCCAAAATACAATCACGTTGGTCAAAAGAAAGAGAGAGGAGCAAGACAGGTAGAACACAAGGATGGAAGGGTTGAAAATCGAATTTCAGAGAGAGAGAACCGGGAGAGACACGTACATACCTTCATATTTAGAAACAGGCCTTTGAGCGAAGGGAGCCCAAATGTAAGCAGGTCAGATCATGGTACAATTTAAAGAAGAAGAAGAGAGAAAAGTGGCGACGCGGCGGTCGAGAGAGCGAGAGACTGGAGCAGAATATGAAAGGGTTGAAAATCGGTTTTCAGATCGGATGAGCCGCGTACATGCATACATATTTACATGCCTAGGTATGACAAACAAATTCACCATATTTTTTTTTTTGATATACTCTTACCTTAGAAGGTTTTAAAACAAAATTACAGCTTCGTCAAACAAATTATTTGGCTGATGCAACTGAAAGTATTTTCGCTATTCATCTGTAATTTTTCACTCTGAAAAATAAATATAATGCGAGTAATAAGGTGAAGTTATTATAGAACTGTACACCTACATATTTATGTACAAATGTATGTATGTACGTAGCTTTTAGCTACAAAAATAGATTTCGAGTTTTTCCTTTAATTACATACACACAATTGTACGCGCTATACAAAAAATTACATATGTACTTACCTTTGAATATTTGGAAAAAGGCTTCACCTCTTATCCGCTTAAAAATCACGTCCATCACTTACCAATTTTTTTCACAACTGACGCTCGGGTGATCAGAGAAGTCGGTAGCCGGGTAGTTGTCGGGCCGAGTAGGCCCTTCGTCCTACTTCGTGCTTGTTGTATTTTTACTAAAAATGCGCTTAATATGAGGGGTCATATCGTAAAATCCGATGCTCCATTCAAAAGTTATACCAAAAACAAGATTTTCTTCTTCTCCCCAAAATGAAATAATTTGTCCCTTTGTTTGTGGGTATGCATCAAATCGTGGTTTTAGGATCCTGAACTAAATTTTACTGTGCTTAGCAGCAGGATTTGAAAAACGTTTGTTCTACAACTTTTGAAAAAACCCGCTAAAAAAAAGCTAGATTTTGACGGCTTATAGTTTTTAAACGACTAAAGCTACAGACTCGTGCTATACCTCGTTATTTAAATTTAAAAATTTTTAAATTTATTTAATTTAAAATGCTAATCGCGTTGCCCTCGGTAAAATTGGCTAAATGCAATAGTTTAAAATTTATGGCCAAAAGTTGTTTTTTTAAATCACTTTTTAGCTATTTTCTCAAAAACGGCTCTAACGATTTCTTTTGAACTTTGAAACTACATAGCCCTTGGATTCCTCAACTTTCGATATATAACACTCTTTCTCATAAAACTGCACGTTTGGGTGTAATTGAGCGATGAAAAGTGGAACCCGTTTCAGATAAGTATGAAAACATTTAATGCTTACTTGAATGCCCACAAACCCATTTGGCGAGAACAAATTCTTATTAGACATTTTCAGGTATAAGTCTAACTTTCATATTTAACTTAAATTCAGCGAAAATTCGCCTCGCATTAATGACCCCATATATACAAATGCACCACGCCTCTTTTTATACCGTTACTCGTAGAGTAAAAGGGTATATTGTATTCGGATGCAAAAGTATGTAACAGCTAGAAGGCGTTTCCGACCCCATAAAGTATACATATTCTTGATCAGGATCACTAGCCGAGTACGTAACATTTTCTTACTTACGTATAACGCAAGACTTCACTGTTTTTGGCTGGTACACTTTTTTCCCATGAGATCTCAAAAACAAAACAAACAAATTTACAAATTTTCTTTAAAAACCACTGATAAAGCTAGTTAAACCCATCGTGTTTATGTATACAGGTGAGTACATGGTGCAACTTACAGTGCTTTGTGTTTGTTTATTAATGTATAGTTTTTGATATCGCTGCCGACATACATATGTATATACATATCTTATTGGTTGGGATTATGCATAGGATATACACACATTCATATGTATGTACGTATGAAGTTTCGATATTCATCTTTGTTTAGGATTTCAAGCCAAGTCGATCTAGGTATTTCCGTCTGTCTGTTTAAAACGCTTGGATAGATTCTGAGAGTGACGTCTGAGAAGCACGATTCTCACAGCATTGCTACGCCCACTCTAAGATCATAACGCTGCAACCAGTCTTTTGTTTATAGTGTAAGTTCCCATTATTTTTATTTGTCAATGCATATGGGACATTATTTTACAAACTGAACATCTTCTCTGGGGGTCACACTTTTGATTTGTCTGAAACTTTTTTACATATACTAAACGGTGAATAAGAAACACGTGTATCAGGATTTGGCAGAAAAACATTATTTTTATAGTTAGAACTTTTTGAGATGCCAAAAAGTAAAAAAAATCTAACTAACACAAAAATGTATTTTCGCCGAATGGTATGTGTACTAAAGGTTTTATGCAAATAAAATTTTTTGTGTAATCCGTTTGGTTTGTATAATATATATATCTAAGCCCCAAAGCCGTGTCAATAAAGTGGAAGTGGACTGTTTCTCTAAGAAAACAATATTTTGTAAATAATTTATAAAACTATGTTTATAACCTAGGATGGCATCGTTTTCTAAACATTACTCCGCTACACAACGCACTGTTTGTAAAGGTCCATATATACAAATAAACCATTACTACGTTTTTTCTTTTTTCTTTCAGCACTTGATATTTTGTATACTTTTACAAAATATTAAAACTAATTACTTACATAATTATTACACAATTATCTAAATTTAATATATATATATATTTTTATATATTTAAGGACATATTTATAATAATCGCCATGCTCATATCAGAGACTCACTTAACAAATAAAAGCCTTTTTTTCATCTTACTGGCTATACATTTTATTCGACAAATCATCCTGATGGCAAGGCTCATGGAGGTACTGGAATTCCTGATAAAGAATCGCATTAGGCATTACGAGATGCCATCATTCGCTACGACTTATATCCAAGCAGCAGCAGTACACCTCGAAACCCAAAGCGGCTACCTAAACCTAGCCTCTATATACTGCCCACCGCGCTTCGCTATTTTCCGAAGCAGAAATCCTCAAACGTCTTCGATGTATTGGGTGACCTCTTTATGGCAGCTGGTAAGTATCTATGCAAAGCACGACCTTACCGGGGATCTCCGACTCATCAACCGCAAGGGAAAACAACTTTACAACGCGATAATAACTCCACGAAACAAGCTTGACTTTATTTCTCCGGGTAAGCCGACATATTGGCCAACAGATCCAAATAAGAAACCTGACCTGATTGATTTTGCTATCACAAGAAGAGTGCCGCAGGCTCATGTCTGTGTGGAGCACTTATCAGATCTATCATCAGATCATTCGCCCATCTTGCTTCACCTCTACGACCATCCTCAGGTTACAGAACGCCCACATTCTCTAACTACTGGTAAAACAGACTGGCTCAAATACAGAAAGTATGTAAGTACCCATATTAATGACTGCCCAAAAATTTCCTGTGAAGAAGACCTCGACAATTCAGTTGAAGCGTTAGTGAATGTTATTACACTGGCTGCACAACATTCCACGCAAATCCTATAACATCTAATAAACCATTTAACAGCCGACGTGATCTAAACGTAGGCTTGGTTAAAGACGAACTCGACAAAGCGAAAGCAAAGTACTTAATCTCAAGCTCCAGGCCCATCCTAACGACCTTGCGCGGTCTCTAATCTGGACCACAAGCTATACACGACTCCGGTGAAGAGACCTCCCCCCGCAGCAACAATAGTTAGGGCCGTTACCCTAAATAATTAATTTGTAATTAATTAAAATATATAAAATAGATTAAGATTTGCAAACTGGTCGTTAGCTCTCTAAGAGAGAAGATTCGATAAATAAAATACCGTTTAATAAAAAAAAAAAAAAAAAAAATGTGGTAAAAAAAAGGCGGGGCACGAGTCTTTTTTGTTATGAAAAAGAGAATAATTGTCACTCTGTGTTGTTGTTTTTACGACGTCTTGCACCTCATTTCCCTAATGTACGGCAGACTGCAAGGCCAATTTATTCGATAAAGTCTCGACTTGCGCAACATTAATGATTTTAACAGTTGGTCTACTCTCTAAAGATATAAATACAATTAAAATAATGGCAGAAAAATATTAAAATGTAAAAACACAAAACTATGATGTTACTGAATTTTCGTTCAATAACGAAGGAGAAATATGGGATGAGTACATAAATGCTTTCGAAGTGCTCCGGCAAAAAAAAGAAAGCCAAGAAATGTGGCCAATAAGCGCATGTATATCGTGCCAAATGTTGTTCTCTCAGTATAAGCTTCAGAATATTCCCGACTATTTATGGGATAAATCACCTACCTTTGTCACATTGTTCCATTATTATGACAATAATAACGATTCTTCTTATAACAATATAGCATATAATGCAGAAGCTCTTTTGGAAGAAGAAGTGTTGCTTTCTCGATTCAAATCATTCCGAGTCGCCAGATACCAATCAAACAATAGAAAACCTAAAATGAAGTACGGAAACTAATATCGAAAATAATTTAGAGAATCGCACGAATAAAACATGGCTATGCTTACACAAAAAGATTCTTCAGACGTTTATGAAAATTTAACAATATATCCTATTATGGAAAGAAAAACCAGTGCCGAGCCTGGCACTGTCTTTCAAGTTTTGAAAGTTATTGATGATTGCCTTGATAATATAATACTAATAATAATAATAATAATAATAATAATAATACAAACTTAGACCTTAAATTTCGGATTTATTTAGTAGCGGTTGTAATGGTCAATTCCAACAAAGAGAAGTTTCTTTCAAGCCAGGCGAATATACAAAATGGATTTCAAAGTCAAAAAAAAAAAAAAAAACATACTAGATTTCGATTAAATCAGCAATATTTATTCGTTTTACTTAATCAAGCTAGTTTACGCCAATTAAATGCTGAAATTTTCCATAAACTTAATATTACTTCTGCGACGAAAAATTTAAATAAAAATAGTTTTCTAAACATGATTAAAGATAACACTATGCAGCATCAAAAATTGACAACGATGGATGCTATATTTTTGTTCGTTACGAATTCCCAAGTTAAACTGCGTTTTCCAAAAAGTTCCCCGACTAGATTCTTAGCAAAAAGGACCTCAAAGTTGAAAAATGCTGAAATTGGCCAACTTTCCGGAGCTCTCAGAGGTAAACGGGTTCATGGTTTGATTCGATGTTAAAGTTTTTTAAAAGATGCACTCTTTATTTCTCAAACCCCATACTTAGAATAATTTAAGAATTTTTTAAGGGAGATACAAATACTAGAAAAATAGTCAAAAAACATAAAAGAATACAGCTGCGGTCAAAATAGTAGTAGTGTTGTTGTCCTGTGTTTTTAAAAGTTTGTTGTTGTCACTTTTCTTATCCAATTAGTCTAATAGTACAATTATCGAGTATTACTATAAAAGAGTAGAAGTCGATTTGCGTCATGTTCCCCCAGCCCAAACCATAAGACCTAAAATTCTGGAAAAAAATTGGGGCTGAATCGTGTGTTAGAGGAGGTGTGCACTAAGAAAGGATTTTTTGAAATTCGGCTCCTAAGGACTCCCAGGACTCTCGAAAAATGCGAAATTGCGGGATTAAAACATGAACCATTCCCACAGTTTTCAACCAAACAAGTTGATATTTTTATTTTAAGCTTTATTTGTGGAAATCTTTGAAAGCCCAGAAGAATTAAATTGGCACTTAATTAATTTTTCCGCACCGATTATGCGATCGATCCTTTTTGTTTATTATGGAGCTATGCCATACAATCAGTAAGGTATTTTTTTTTTTTTTTTGACCCACGGCTGATTTTACATGATTTTTTTTGTAAGATTGCGGGGGTTGTAGAGGCTTTATATCTTTTCTTTTTATACCCGTTACTCGTAGAGTAAAAAGGGTATATTGTATTCGTGCAAAAGTATGTAACAGCTAGAAGGAAGCGTTTCCGACCCCATAAAGTATATATATTCTTGATCAGGATCACTAGCCGAGTCGATCTAGCCATGTCCGTCTGTCCGTCTGTCCGTCTGTCTGTCTGTCCGTCTGTCCGTATGAACGCTGAGATCTCGGAAACTATAAAAGCTAGAAGATTGGCATTTTGCATGCAGATTCTAGGAGTTCCTACGCAGCGCAAGTTTGTTTCAAAAAGGTGCCACGCCCTCTCTAACGCCCACAATCGTTTATATACGATTTTAAAATTTCAATATTTCGGAAAAGTAAAAATGCAGTTTTATTGTGTTTATCAATACCTATCGAAATGTAGAAGAAATTTTTCAAATCGGACCATTCGTTAAAAAGTTATTCGTGTTCAAAGTTTCTATCTCCATCTCCTCGCACTCCCTTTACCTGAGTAACGGGTATCTGATTGTCGGGGCACCCGACTATAGCGTTCTTTGTTGGTTTTTCGGGAGTTCGCAGCACTTACGAACGAATCTCCGCACACAGCTCTCAAAAACAACGTCAGCAGAAGCAGAGCGAGAGAGTAGAGAGCAGAGAGAGTCATTTCAGCGAAAGATGTTTTTTTCTGGTTTGGAAACACCGGATCAAAATTTTACTATTTGGATACTAGAACGTATTACCTAATTGACGCAATTCTAAGTCAAAGTGTGTAGCCAACCCGTATTTTTATACCCTTGCAGAGGGTATTACAATTTCAGTCAGATATTGTAACGCAGTGAAGGAGACGTTTCCGACCACATAAAGTATATATATTCTTGATCAGCACCAATAGGCGAAGTCACATCTAGCCATGTCCGTCCGTCCGTTTCTATGCGAACTAGTCTCTCAGTTTTAAAGCTATCGCAATGAAACTTTCCCAAAAGTCTTCTTTCTATTGCAGGTAGTACATATGTCGGAGCGAGCCGGATCGGACCACTATATCTTAAGGCTCACATACGAATAATCAAATAAATATAAGAAAATTCATTGTAACTTTGCAGGAAGTAGGCGTTTTGATTTCTGACAACTTAAAAGGTATTTCTTTTATCTGCAAGGGTATATAAGCTTCGGCCGAAGCTAGCTTCCTTTCTGTTTAGTTTTGATTTAAAAAAAATTAGATTGGTTTTCAGGGAAAACTTTCAGTCGTCACATATGAAAGTAAAAAACGCCATGACACACACACATCGACAAATTGGCATGTACATAAAGTAATGATTAAATTAGATAAAATAACGGATCCCCTAATGGATGTAATTCTAAATCAAATGTGTATGTATCCCGTAAAATATTAAGGAGTTTTAGTTTCTGGGTTTCACTGAAATCTGTAAAAAAAATTACAGAAACTATTGAGATATACGTATACATACGTAAATATGAATTTTTGTAGTTTAAAACAAAAAAATTCGGCACAAATAACATTCCAATTTAAGAAAAGGTATTCGCACAACAATGATAATCTGAATTGAAATTACAAAACATATCCACAAAAATTAAAAAAAGTTGGTTTTAAATTGTGTTAAAGGCGGGGTGAAAAAAACAGCATTAAGGTGCTAAAAAGTGTGCCAAGGGTGAGAATAAAATAGGTGGGGTTAAGGTGAAGTAATATTAGGGTTAATGCGGTGTTAAGGTAAGGTATGTTACGGTTAGGAGGATATGGATAGAATATTAGTGGTTCTAGGTGGGTTTACTGTTTAGCTAAGGTTAGGCGGGATTTCCACTCTGATATTTTTTTTGCTAAAAGTAGCGGACAACGTCGCTTTGGGTATGTTAGTAACAATACAATATTAGCAGGAGAAGATAAATTACCACAACAAACCTTTAAAAACACAGGAGGGCAACACTACTACTATTTTGACCGCAGCTGTATGCTTTTATGTTTTTTGACTATGTTTTCTAAAATTTGTTTCTCCCTTAATAAAAATCCTAAAATTATTCTAAGTATGGGGTTTGAAAGATAAAGAGTGTATCTTTTAAAAAACTTTAACATCGAATCAAACCATGAATCCGTTTGCCTCTGAGAGCTCCGGAAAGTTGGCCAATTTCAGCATTTTTCGAATTTGAGTGTCCTTTCTAAGAATCCTTGCGTCGATGGGTGCTATATTTTTGGATTCGTTACGAATTTCCAAGTTAAACTGCGTTTTCCAAAAAGTTCCCCGACGCAAGGATTCTTAGCAAAAGGACCTCAAAATTCGAAAAATGCTGAAATTGGCCAACTTTCCGGAGCCCTCAGAGGCAAACGGATTCATGGTTTGATTCGATGTTAAAGTTTTTTAAAAGATACACTCTTTATCTTTCAAACCCCATACTTAGAATAATTTTAGGATTTTTATTAAGGGAGAAACAAATTTTAGAAAACATAGTCAAAAAACATAAAAGCATACAGCTGCGGTCAAAATAGTAGTAGTGTTGCCCTCCTGTGTTTTTAAAGGTTTGTTGTGGTAATTTATCTTCTCCTGCTAATATTGTATTGATTACTAGCAATACCCAAAGCGACGTTGTCCGCTACTTTTAGCAAAGAATATCCGAGTAAAATCCCGCCTAACCTTAGCTAAACAGTAAACCCACCTAGAACGCACTAATATTCTATCCATATCCTCCTAACCGTAACATACCTTACCTTAACACCGCATTAACCCTAATATTACTTCACCTTAACCCCACCTATTTTATTCTCACCCTTGGCACACTTTTTAGCACCTTAATGCTGTTTTCACCCCGCCTTTAACACAATTTAAAACCAACTTTTTTTAATTTTTGTGGGTATGTTTTGGCTGGTACAATTTCCAGATTATCATTGTTGTGCGAATACTACCTTTTCTTAAATTGGAATGTTATTTGTGCACGAATTTTATTGTTTTAAACTACAAAAATTCATATTTACGTATGTATACGTATATCTCAATAGTTTCTGTAATTTTTTTTACAGATTTCGAGTAGAGCCCAGAAACTAAAACTCCTTAATATTTTACGGGATACATACACATTTTGATTTAGAATTACATCCATTAGGGGATCCGTTATTTTATCCTAATTTAATCATTACATGCTTATGTACATGCCAATTTGTCGATGTGTGTGTGTCATGGCGTTTTTTACTTTCATATGTGACGACTGAAAGTTTTTCCCTTGAAAACCAATCTAATTTTTTTTTAAATCAAAACTAAACAAGAAAGGAAGCTAGCTTCGGCCGAAGCTTATATACCCTTGCAGATAAAAGAAATACCTTTTTAAGTTGTCAGAAATCAAAACGCCTACTTCCTGCAAAGTTACAATGAATTTTCTTATATTTGTTTGATTATTCGTATGTGAGCCTTAAGATATAGTGGTCCGATCCGGCTCGCTCCGACATATGTACTACCTGCAATAGAAAGAAGACTTTTGGGAAAGTTTCATTGCGATAGCTTTAAAACTGAGAGACTAGTTCGCATAGAAACGGACGGACAGACGGACATGGCTAGATGGACTCGGCTATTGGTGCTGATCAAGAATATATATACTTTATGTGGTCGGAAACGTCTCCTTCACTGCGTTACAATATCTGACTGAAATTATAATACCCTCTGCAAGGGTATAAAAATACGGGTTGGCTACACACTTTGACTTAGAATTGCGTCAATTAGATAATCCGTTCTGGTATCCAAATAGTAAAATTTTGATCAGGTGTTTCCAAACCAGAAAAAAACATCTCTTTCGCTTCAAATGACTCTCTCTCTGCTCTCTACTCTCTCGCTCTGCTTCTGCTGACGTTGTTTTTGTGAGAGCTGTGTGCGGAATTCGTTCGTAAGTGCTGCGAACTGCCGAAGCATACAAAGAACGCTATAGTCGGGTGCCCCGACAATCAGATACCCGTTACTCAGGTAAAGGGAGTGCGAGGGAGATGGAGATTGACACTTTGAACACGCATAACTTTTCAACGAATGGTCCGATTTGAAAAATTTCTTCTACATTTCGATAGGTATTGATAAACACAATAAAACTGCATTTTTACTTTTCCGAAATATTGAAATTTTAAAAATCGTATATAAGCGATTGTGGGCGTTAGAGAGGGCGTGGCACCTTTTTGAAACAAACTTGCGCTGCGTAGGAACTCCTAGAATCTGCAGGCAAAATGCCAATCTTCTAGCTTTTATAGTTTCCGAGATCTCAGCGTTCATACAGACAGACGGACAGACAGACAGACGGACAGACGGACAGACGGACATGGCTAGATCGACTCGGCTAGTGATCCTGATCAAGAATATATATACTTTATGGGGTCGGAAACGCTTCCTTCTAGCTGTTACATACTTTTGCACGAATACAATATACCCTTTTACTCTACGAGTAACGGGTATAAAAACAACGTGCGCCAATAAAGCCCCCGCAACCCCCGCAATCTTACAAAAAAAATCATATAAAATCAGCCGTGGGTCAAAAAAAAAAAATAAAAAAATACCTTACTGATTGTATGGCATAGCTCCACATATTAATCGGTGCGGAAAAATTAATTAATTTAATTTAATTCTTCTGGGCTTTGAAAGATTTCCACAAATAAAACTTAAAATAAAAATATCAACCTGTTTGGTTGAAAACTGTGGGAATGGTTCATGTTTTAATCCCGCAATTTCGCATTTTTCGAGAGTCCTGGGAGTCCTTAGGAGCCGAATTTCAAAAAATCCTTTCTTAGTGCACACCTCCTCTAACACACGATTCAGCCCCAATTTTTTCCAGAATTTTAGGTCTTATGGTTTGGGCTGGGGGAACATGACGCAAATCGACTTCTACTCTTTTATAGTAATACTCGATAATTGTACTATTAGACTAATTGGATAAGAAAAGTGACAACAACAAACTTTTAAAAACACAGGACGGCAACACTACTACTATTTTGACCGCAGCTGTATTCTTTTATGTTTTTTGACTATGTTTTCTAGTATTTGTATCTCCCTTAAAAAAATTCTTAAATTATTCTAAGTATGGGGTTTGAGAAATAAAGAGTGCATCTTTTAAAAAACTTTAACATCGAATCAAACCATGAACCCGTTTGCCTCTGAGAGCTCCGGAAAGTTGGCCAATTTCAGCATTTTTCGAACTTTGAGGTCCTTTTGCTAAGAATCCTTGCGTCGGGGAACTTTTTGGAAAACGCAGTTTAACTTGGGAATTCGTAACGAATCCAAAAATATAGCATCCATCGTTGTCAATTTTTGATGCTGCATAGTGTTATCTTTAATCATGTTTAGAAAACTATTTTTATTTAAATTTTTCGTCGCAGAAGTAATATTAAGTTTATGGAAAATTTCAGCATTTAATTGGCGTAAACTAGCTTGATTAAGTAAAACGAATAAATATTGCTGATTTAATCGAAATCTAGTATGTTTTGACTTTAAAATCCATTTTGTATATTCGCCTGGCTTGAAAGAAACTTCTCTTTGTTGGAATTGACCATTACAACCGCTACTAAATAAATCCGGAAAACATTTAAGGTCTAAGTTTGTATTATTATTATTATTATTATTATTATTATTAGTATTATATTATCAAGGCAATCATCAATAACTTTCAAAACTTGAAAGACAGTGCCAGGCTCGGCACTGGTTTTTCTTTCCATAATAGGATATATTGTTAAATTTTCATAAAAATCGTCTGAAGAATCTTTTTGTGTAAGCATAGCCATGTTTTTATTCGTGCGATTCTCTAAATTATTTTCGATATTAGTTTCCGCTTCTTCATTTAGGTTTTCTATTGTTTGATTGGTATCTGGCGACTCGGAATGATTTGAATCGAGAAAGCAACTTACTTCAACTTCTTCCAAAAGAGCTTCTGCATTATATGAAGTGAAATATCGCAATAAATTGGATTATTATTTTTAAGCCATTTTAAAGCTTCAAAAACTTTTTTTACGTCAATTAAAGATTGCCAAACATTTTTCTGATTTGTGGGTACTCCACGTACTATTTATTATTATTATATGATTTCTCATAATAGCTTCATGGGGATTAGGAAGTTTTTTCAAAGTATTTTCAAGCGGTAATGGTAAATGGAAGACTCGTCCCTTAATTTTTTTTATTACGTCAGAGCTAGGTCGCTTCTTATTGTGACCACCCATTACGGTGTCCATTCTTGCGATAACCTGAAAGGCTTTTGCTCTTTGAATAAGTAGCAATACATTCTGGAACAGAGTCAAACTGCAAATTATTTAGTAAGCAAGTAGGAGGCAACAATCCTTGTTTTAACTTGACTAAGTAATACTGGCATATGCTCATATTGTTATAGAAGGAATCGTTATTATTGTCATAATAATGGAACAATGTGACAAAGGTAGGTGATTTATCCCATAAATAGTCGGGAATATTCTGAAGCTTATACTGAGAGAACAACATTTGGCACGATATACATGCGCTTATTGGCCACATTTCTTGGCTTTCTTTTTTTTGCCGGAGCACTTCGAAAGCATTTATGTACTCATCCCATATTTCTCCTTCGTTATTGAACGAAAATTCATTAACATCATAGTTTTGTGTTTTTACATTAATATTTTCTGCCATTATTTTAATTGTATTTATATCTTTAGAGAGTAGACCAACTGTTAAATCATTAATGTTGCGCAAGTCAGACTTTATCGAATAAATTATTTTTAAAGTCTGCCGTACATTAGGGAAATGAGGTGCAAGACGTCGTAAAAACAACAACACAGAGTGACAATTATTCTCTTTTTCATAACAAAAAGACTCGTGCCCTGCCTTTTTTTTACCACATTTTTTTTTTTTTTTATTAAACGGTATTTTATTTATCGAATCTTCTCTCTTAGAGACTAACGACCAGTTTGCAAATCTTAATCTATTTTATATATTTTAATTAATTACAAATTAATTATTTAGAATAACGGCCCTAACTATTGTTGCTGGGTGGGGAGGTCTCTTCACCGGAGTCGTGTATAGCTTGTGGTCCAGATTAGAGACCGCGCAAGGTCATTAGGATGGGCCTGGAGCTTGAGATTATACTTTGCTTTCGCTTTGTCGAGTTCGTCTTTAACCAAGCCTACGTTTAGATCTTTATGAATATTTTCATTCCGTATATACCACGGTGCTCCTGTTATAGTTCTCAATATCTTTGATTGAGCTCTCTGGATTATTTCTAAGTTGCTGGCACATGCGTTTCCCCATAGCTCGGAGCCATATGTCCAAATTGGTTTTAGGACTGCATTATACAAAAATATTTTGTACTCTAATTTTAGTGGCGAGCGGGCGTTAATTAGCCAATGTAGATTGCTGGCTTTAAATTTTAAAAGATTTCTCTTAGCTTCGATATTTTTACGCCAAGTGAGTCGTCTATCCAGGTGGACTCCTACATATGTTACTTCAGTTGTTTGTGGCATAATAGTGTTGTTCAGGGATAGTGGAGGGCAGGTTTGCCTGTTTAGGGTAAAAGTAACACGTTTACATTTTTGTTCGTTAACGTTTATGCGCCAGTCTGCTAGCCATTGTTCTAGAAGCACGAGGTGATCTACTAGGTGTTGCGTTGCTCTAAGAGGACATTTAGACCGACTTAGGATGGCAGTATCATCAGCAAAAGTTGAGGTTGTTGTAAGAGTGGATGTCGGGAGGTCGGCTGTATAAATAATATACAATGTCGGCCCAAGCACACTTCCTTGGGGTACTCCAGCTTTTATTGGATGATAATCAGAGAGGAAATCTTTGCATCGCACTGCAAAGCTTCTTTTCTGTAGGTAGGACTCCAAAATTGTATGGGTGCTTTGTGGAAATATTAATCTGATTTTATGAATTAAGCCGTCCAGCCACACGCGGTCGAAGGCCTGTGCGACATCCAGAAAGACAGCGGAGCAATATTCTCGCCTTTCAAATGCATTTCGTATCTCGGAGGTTATCCGGTTCACTTGTTCAATAGTTCCGTGTTTTTCACGAAATCCGAATTGGTTCATTGGTATTGCATTGTGGGCTTGTAAGTATTGCTTGATGCGACTGAGGAGCAGCTTTTCAAATATCTTTGATAGGCACGGCAGAAGGCTGATTGGCCTATATGACGATGGCTGGGACTTGTCCTTTCCGGCTTTATGGATCATTATGATGACAGACTTCCTCCATTGTTGAGGATAATATCCAGAATTCATCATGCTGTTAAATATTATGGTTAGAAGATGTATTGCACAGTTTGGCAGTTCTATAATCATTTTTGGGGTGATAAGATCGTGACCCGGCGCTTTCTTTTTGTCTTGGGACTTCTTCTTCTGGATGGAATATAATTTGCGGGCTAGTTTCGTTGCTGGAAGTGGTTTGAAGACATTTTCTAAATGGAGGGCAAATGTATTCGCCCTCTCTTCGTTGCTGCGGGCCCAAGTTCCTGTTTGCGTATGTAGGGGTGATTCACTTTCTATTGGTGGACATATGCCTGACTTAGCTTTCCACAGTGGATATCGTTTGCTATTTGGTGAGAGTTGCTTCATAAAGGATAGTTCATCTCTATTTTTCTCAGCTTCTAATGCTTTGCGGAGTATGCAGTTGGCTATTTTTAGGCGCTCCTTGGAGGCTGGGGATCTATGGGCTTGCCACTCTCGACGAAGCCTTCTCTTATTGTATAGCAGTTCTTCGATGTGCCTAGAAGCACGTCTGCTGTTAAATGGTTTATTAGATGTTATAGGTTGCGTGGAATGTTGTGCAGCCAGTGTAATAACATTCACTAACGCTTCAACTGAATTGTCGAGGTCTTCTTCAGAGGAAATGTTTGGGCAGTCATTAATATGGGTACTTACATACTTTCTGTATTTGAGCCAGTCTGTTTTACCAGTAGTTAGAGAATGTGGGCGTTCTGTAACCTAAGGATGGTCGTAGAGGTGAAGCAAGATGGGCGAATGATCTGATGATAGATCTGATAAGTGCTCCACACGAACATGAGCCTGCGGCACTCTTCTTGTGATAGCAAAATCAATCAGGTCAGGTTTCTTATTTGGATCTGTTGGCCAATATGTAGGCTTACCCGGAGAAATAAAGTCAAGCTTGTTTCGTGGAGTTATTATTGCGTTGTAAAGTTGTTTTCCCTTGGCGTTGATGAGTCGAGATCCCCAGTGGGTGTGCTTTGCATTGTATACACCAGCTGCTATAAAGCGGTCACCCAATACATCGAAGAAGTTTAGGAATTCTGCTTCGGTAATAGCGAAGCGCGGTGGGCAGTATATAGGTAGGTAGGTATTTAGGTAGCTTTGGGTTTCGAGGTGTACTGCTGTTGCTTGGATATAAGTCGTAGCGAATGATGGCATCTCGTAATGCCTAATGCGATTCTTTATCAGAATTCCAGTACCTCCATGAGCCTTCCCATCAGGATGATTTGTCGAATCAAATGTATAGCCAGTAAGATGAAAATAGTTTTTATTTGTTAAGTGAGTCTCTGATATGAGCATGGCGTCAATGTCATATTGATCAAGGAACTGCATAAGCTCGTATTTGTGCTGCGAAATTCCATTCGCATTCCAGAAAGATATTTTAAGAGTAATCATCTAAGATTTTTGTTTGACTAGAAGCTCCAGGAGGAGATTTTGAGTGCGCACAAGCTCCTGCAGCGTTTGCTGCATTGCTCCGATTGTATTTGTTATAGTTGCCAGCATTAATTCTATACCATTAGTAATTGGGATGTGTTATGTGTTAAGTATGGTTCGATGCCTGTTGCTCCAACAATCCTGGAGTGGTTTGTTTAAATGTAGGTGTTGGAACTGAAGCGTAAGACCCGTTGTTGTAGCTCAGCGCCTGAGCTAAAGAGACTCCCGGTGTCGTTGTTGATGGTATGTATGGAAGATTTTGGCGGATGGCTGGGTTTCTAGCTGCAGTTATTTTTTGGGTTAGGCGGTTTTTCATCTCCTTATAAATACGGCAACCTCTCTAGTTGGCCGTGTGGTTTTCCCCACAGTTGCTACATTTTTTGGCAGATTGGTTCTCCTTATTTAGAGGGCAGTCCATAGTTAAATGTGCATCCCCGCAGACAACGCAGACTGCGCGAAGTTTGCAGTATTTTCTCGTATGATCATATTCTTGACAATACGTACATTGGACGGGTCCATTCCGTTTATGGGGTTCCTCAACCGTGATTCTGCGGTGCAATAGATATTGAAGCTTGCAGATTGGGTGAACTTCATTTTTATTTAAAGGCATATTTTCAGGCGTCAGTTCTATCTTGAACATTGGCTGGGGAATTTTGTTTCTGTTTATTATGTTTATAGCCGTTTTGGCATTAAAACCCTTTTCTTTAAGCCCATCTATTATTTCAATGGTTGGAACTGTTGATTCAATTCCTTTGATAACTACTTGTAGACCTTTGCTACTTTTGAGTTGGTAGGTATAGTAATTGGTTTTTCCCTCATCTAGGTATTTGGCCACTGATCGATAATCTTGTTCGTCGTTTACCTGAATTTTGGTTTCATTTATGTTACCTCTTTTTATAGAAGTGACGTAGAACTTGTTAGCTCCAATTAGGTCAGTTATTTTTTTCACTAGCTCAGCACAATTTCCGTGACGAACATATATGGGTGGTGGCCTTAGTATCTTAGCCGTGGTTGTTTGAGTGGCAGCATTATCTTCGTTTGTGTCACTTAGAATCGAATATCTGTTATTGGTCAGCGAATTTTTCGGGACAGTGATAGTATTTGATTTTGATACTTTTGAGGCGTTGGTTTTTATAGAAGATTACGGGCTTAATTTTCTTTTTATTTGCACATAGCGATCGATTCCAGTTTGTATTAACGTTCCGTTAGCATTTTTTGTAATTTTTTGTTGGAGGAAGGGGAGCTTGCCGGTCAGAACTGACGATGCCGGGCGCTGAGTGACTGCAGTAGATGTAGTTGTTGTTGTGTTGGTTGTTGTTGTTAGTGTCGAAGTCACAGTGGTAAATACGGGCATTGTGCTGGTAGTTGTTGTTATATTGCTTGTAAGGTCGTGGGGGTCGGGGGACGGGCATTGGGCACTCCACGGCTCATTGGGTGCTGTGCCGCTTGCGCATAGTAATGCAGGGGAGAGCGAGCGCGCTCTCTCTGTGTTCACTTGCAATGTTGCAGTTTTCGTTGGTACTTTTGACTCATCAGCTCGTATACAAAAGTAAGCGTCGTTCTGATTTCTGATTGACGAAAGTCGACGTTCGTCTTGTTGTTGTTGCCGAGCTGTGCTCATTTTAATTATATTTCAGAGCTTGCACTCTGACTCGTTGGCTTTTAATTTATAATTTGTAGTTTATATTAGTAATTTATCACACTAATCTTAAAATTTTCATGGGCAACACGTGCACTTGTACCCATGCCTACCCAGAGCGTCTTTTCGCGTATTAAGTTCGGTTATTTTCACTATATTTTATAATCATTCGGCGGAGCGATACAAAATTACGTCTGATGTCGTTTACAGTCAAATTCGGAAAAATTATTTTCTATTGGGTATGCTTCTGTGAAATAATTGTTTGAACATACATCAATATTTTTCAAAAATGTTATAATATCTTCTGGCTTGTAATTAATAAATGATGTTATAAGAGAAATATATTGTCATATACAATAGTTTCATTTATTTTACACATGATGGGGTTGCAATGCCATTTTTCTTTCGTAAGCTGCTGGACTTCGAAAAGATTTTCTATTGTTCCCTTTGTACCTAAAACTAAAAGATTTTCTGGTCTTAGTGAATTTGCAAAATACGATTCAGAGTGCTTAGTATGCAAGGATGGACCAAATAGTAATGAGAATTGTGGGTCTGAAACGGAATCCAATTTCGTTTTAATTAATATATACTTTTCCTTCAGAGTGCAAACATTTTTGCAAAACGAATTTATTATGGTATTTCTGTGGTGGAAAGTTTTAGATACATCCTTTTCAATATCTATTATTTTAATATTTCCTTGGAGATTAATTATCTGTTTAGTTAAGTCATGTATATTGAAGTCTAGCTGAAAAACATTTCGAAGATTTAAAATTCTGAATCTTTACTATTTTCTGCATTTATCTCAACCGCGGGTGAAATATTTTGTACGGCAACGCCGGACTCTAACGTCTTTAACCTTTTCGCTTGTTTCGGCTTTTTAGTCGGCTGTTCTGACTTTTTAGAATTTTGTTGCCGGCTTATACGTTTTCTAACAACTTCGTTAGCACGCCATAGATTTTGTTGCTCGTCTGTCTCTACAGTTTTCTTTGTACGATATCGATTGGCTTCTTTTTCGAGTCTTTTTTTTTTGCTCTTGTGTTTCAAGAGATCTATTAAATATAATTCTTTCTGCTTCTTTATCAAGTCTATTAAGTCGTTCTTCTTCAGTCTCTAAGGACCTATTCAAACACTATTTTTTGTTTTCTTTTCTAACCTTTTATGCTGTTCCTCTTCAGTTTCAAGTGATTTCTTAAATACATTTCTTTTCCTGTTCTTCTCAAGTCTTTTTTGTTGAGTAATGGACGACTTAAGCTCTCGATCCATTTGAGACCTTTCTGCCATTTCATTATCACCTTTCACCTTTTTTTTTGGTGGTCCTTCGTTTACCGGATCTATGTAAATATTCTTTGAGATGTTTTTTTTTTATAATTTAAAATAATGTTTCAATTAAGTTTTTTTTTGTTCTTAAAGTTCTTAGTTTTTGATTCCCATTTAAATTTTGGAATTTTTCGGTTTTTATTTTTTTATTTACTAAAAATTACTAAAATTAAAAATTATCATGCACTACTACTACTGTAATTATTAAAATCTTAAATTTAATAATATGGTGTAGTAGAAAAGATTATTATATATATGTCCTTAAATATATAAAAATATATATATATATTAAATTTAGATAATTGTGTAATAATTATGTAAGTAATTAGTTTTAATATTTTGTAAAAGTATACAAAATATCAAGTGCTGAAAGAAAAAAGAAAAAACGTAGTAATGGTTTATTTGTATATATGGACCTTTACAAACAGTGCGTTGTGTAGCGGAGTAATGTTTAGAAAACGATGCCATCCTAGGTTATAAACATAGTTTTTATAAATTATTTACAAAATATTGTTTTCTTAGAGAAACAGTCCACTTCCACTTTATTGAGACGGCTTTGGGGCTTAAATACATATATATATTTTACAAACCAAACGGATTAAACAAAAAATTTGATTTGCATAAAACCTTTAGTACACATACCATTCGGCAAAAATACATTTTTGTGTTAGTTAGATTTTTTTATAGTTTGCCCAAAAACGTCAACTTTTTAAAATTGTGAGTTGAAAGAAAAAGTTTTAGAGGAATTAATTCAAAAGACACAAAGTCAATGGGATTACTGCAGCAGGAGGCATGTATCACATACATTGTATGTACATATTTTTCTTCGTCAAATTTGACTTTTTTGGCATCTTTAAAAAGTTCTAACTATAAAAATAATTTTTTTCGGCCAAATCCTGATAGTCGTGTTTACTTATTCACCGTTTAGTATATGTAAAAAAAGTTTTAGACAAATCAAAAATGTGACCCGAGAGAAGATGTTCAGTTTGTAAAATAATGTCCCATATGCATTGACAAATAAAAATAATGGCAACTTACACTATAAACAAAGACTGGTTGCAGCGATATGATCTTAGAGTGGGCGTAGCAATGCTGTGAGAATCGTGCGCTACGAAGGCATCCCCAGAATCTATCCAAGCGTTTTAAACAGACAGACGGAAATACCTAGATCGACTTGGCTAGTAATCCTAAACAAAGATGAATATCGAAACTTCATGCGTACATATATATGAATGTGTGTATGTCAATAGCAGTCCCAGCCAATAAGATATGTATATACATATGTATGTCAGCAGCGATATCAAAAACTATATATTAATACACAAACACAAAGCACTGAAAGTTGCACCCATGTACTCACCTGTATAATAACATAAACACGATGGGTTTATCCATTATAAGCACTTTATCAGGTGGTTTTTAAAGAAAATTTGTAAATTTGTTTGTTTTGTTTTTTGAGATCTCACATGGGAATGAAAAGTGTGACCAGGGCCAAAAACATAGTATTCCTCTAAAAATACTAGATTCATTTAAGAAGTCTTACGTTATACGTAAGTAAGAAAATGTTACGTAGTAAAGGCCACACTAATTGTTTAAAAATACATTGAATAACTTGCAATTAATAATAAACAAGAGAGAACGCTATAGTCGGGTTGGTGTCCCGACTATCTAATACCCGTCACTCAGCTAAAGGGAGTGCGAACGCTGTACTCGGGTTGGTGTCCCGACTATCTATTGGGGCTAAAGGGAGTGCGAGGGAGATAGATATATAAACAATTTTGATTGCGTATAACTTTTTAATGAATGGTCCGATTTGAAAAATGTCTTCTACATTTCGATAGGTATTAATAAACACTATAAAATTGCGTTTATATATTTTTAAAATCTTAAAAGATGTGGCCTCCAGACACATTTGAAAATCGTTTATGGCGATTGTGGGCGTTAGGGGGGCGTGGCACCTCGATGAAACAAACTTGCGCTGCGTAGGAAGCCCAAGAATATGTGTGTGAAATCTCAACCTTCTAGCTTTTATAGTTTCCGAAATCTCAGCGTTCATACAGACAGACGGACGGACGGACTGACAGACGGACAGACGGACATGGCTAGATCGACTCGGCTAGTGATCCTGATCAAGAATATGTATACTTTATGGGGTCGGAAACGCTTCCTTCTCCCTGTTACATACTTTTGCACGAATACAATATACCCTTTTACTCTACGAGTAACGGGTATTAAAACATTAAAAACAAGAGAGAACGCTATAGTCGGGTTGGTGTCCCGACTATCTAATACCCGTCACTCAGCTAAAGGGAGTGCGAACGCTGTACTCGGGTTGGTGTCCCGACTATCTATTGGGGCTAAAGGGAGTGCGAGGGAGATAGATATATAAACAATTTTGATTGCGTATAACTTTTTAATGAATGGTCCGATTTGAAAAAAGTCTTCTACATTTCGATAGGTATTAATAAACACTATAAAATTGCGTTTATATATTTTTAAAATCTTAAAAGATGTGGCCTCCAAACACATTTGAAAATCGTTTATGGCGATTGTGGGCGTTAGGGGGGGCGTGGCACCTCGATGAAACAAACTTGCGCTGCGTAGGAAGCCCAAGAATATGTGTGTGAAATCTCAACCTTCTAGCTTTTATAGTTTCCGAGATCTCAGCGTTCATACAGACAGACAGACGGACAGACAGACGGACAGACAGACGGACAGACAGACGGACAGACAGACGGACAGACGGACAGACGGACATGGCTAGATCGACTCGGCTAGTGATCCTGATCAAGAATATGTATACTTTATGGGGTCGGAAACGCTTCCTTCTAGCTGTTACATACTTTTGCACGAATACAATATACCCTTTTACTCTACGAGTAACGGGTATAAAAAGAGGCGTGGTGCATTTGTATATATGGGGTCATTAGCCGCGAGGCGAATTTTCAAGGAATTTAAGTTAAATATGAAAGTTAGACTTATACCTTGAAAATGTCTAATAAGAATTTGTTCTCGCCAAATGGGTTTGTGGGCATTCAAGTAAGCATTAAATGTTTTTCATACTTATCTGAAACGGGTTCCACTTTTCATCGCTCAATTACACCCAAACGTGCAGTTTTATGAGAAAGAGTGTTATATATCGAAAGTTGAGGAATCCAAGGGCTATGTAGTTTCAAAGTTCAAAAGAAATCGTTAGAGCCGTTTTTGAGAAAATAGCTAAAAAGTGATTTAAAAAAACAACTTTTGGCCATAAATTTTAAACTATTGCATTTAGCCAATTTTACCGAGGGCAACGCGATTAGCATTTTAAATTAAATAAATTTAAAAATTTTTAAATTTAAATAACGAGGTATAGCACGAGTCTGTAGCTTTAGTCGTTTAAAAACTATAAGCCGTCAAAATCTAGCTTTTTTTTAGCGGGTTTTTTCAAAAGTTGTAGAACAAACGTTTTTCAAATCCTGCTGCTAAGCACAGTAAAATTTAGTTCAGGATCCTAAAACCACGATTTGATGCATACCCACAAACAAAGGGACAAATTATTTCATTTTGGGGAGAAGAAGAAAATCTTGTTTTTGGTATAACTTTTGAATGGAGCATCGGATTTTACGATATGACCCCTCATATTAAGCGCATTTTTAGTAAAAATACAACAAGCACGAAGTAGGACGAAGGGCCTACTCGGCCCGACAACTACCCGGCTACCGACTTCTCTGATCACCCGAGCGTCAGTTGTGAAAAAAAATTGGTAAGTGATGGACGTGATTTTTAAGCGGATAAGAGGTGAAGCCTTTTTCCAAATATTCAAAGGTAAGTACATATGTAATTTTTTGTATAGCGCGTACAATTGTGTGTATGTAATTAAAGGAAAAACTCGAAATCTATTTTTGTAGCTAAAAGCTACGTACATACATACATTTGTACATAAATATGTAGGTGTACAGTTCTATAATAACTTCACCTTATTACTCGCATTATATTTATTTTTCAGAGTGAAAAATTACAGATGAATAGCGAAAATACTTTCAGTTGCATCAGCCAAATAATTTGTTTGACGAAGCTGTAATTTTGTTTTAAAACCTTCTAAGGTAAGAGTATATCAAAAAGAAAAATATGTTGAATTTGTTTGTCATACCTAGGCATGTAAATATGTATGCATGTACGCGGCTCATCCGATCTGAAAACCGATTTTCAACCCTTTCATATTCTGCTCCAGTCTCTCGCTCTCTCGACCGCCGCGTCGCCACTTTTCTCTCTTCTTCTTCTTTAAATTGTACCATGATCTGACCTGCTTACATTTGGGCTCCCTTCGCTCAAAGGCCTGTTTCTAAATATGAAGGTATGTACGTGTCTCTCCCGGTTCTCTCTCTCTGAAATTCGATTTTCAACCCTTCCATCCTTGTGTTCTACCTGTCTTGCTCCTCTCTCTTTCTTTTGACCAACGTGATTGTATTTTGGCTATTATTAACATTACATTATTTCAAAAAATGTTGTTTATCTTAAACCAAATATTTGATATCCCAATAATTCTATATTTTCCAGATGTGGGAAGGCGAAGAAAATGGTTTTTGATACATGCAACTACATACTGAGTTTTGAATTCACCTTATGTCATATGAAGTTCAACAGACCTTGTGTTATACAATATTAAATGATGTGAATTAAATTCACCACCAATAATAATAATAAATGTTTTCTTAGGTCAAAAGTGTGTTATTTAAAAATGTTTAAATGTTAAGTGTTAAATGTTTGAAATGTAATAAAATATAATATAAAAAAAAAAAACGAAGTTACATTTTACTTTGAGGGTTTGTAAAACATCCTTTCAAGAAATATTATTTCTTAAATCAAGAATTGCTTTTCTTGTTTTAAGAAATCTTTTTTCTTGTTTAAAAGGTGCCTTTCTAAAAAACCATTTCATGTTTTCAGAAATTAAATTTCTTAAAACAAGAAATGGTTAATTGCTTTTCTTGTTTTAAGAAATCTTTTTTCTTGTTTAAAAGGTGCCTTTCTAAAAAACCATTTCTTGTTTTAAGAAATTTAATTTCTGAAAACAAGAAATTAAATTTCTTAAAACAAGAAAGAAGCCACCTTTGAAACAAGAATCGCCTTTCTTGTTTCCAGAAATATTTTTTCTGGTTTTAATGGTGGCTTTCTAAAAAAACATTTCTTGTTTTAAGAAATTTAATTTCTTGTTTCAAGAAATATTTTTTCTTGTTTTAATGGTGCCTTTCAAAAAAACCATTTCTTGAAAAAATTTTCTAGATTTTAAGGAAATTTTTCGATTTTTTTTATGAGTGTAGCCTTTATGTTGAATGGAGAACTAATTACAAATAATTTATCCAACCTGAAAGTCCACTTGAATTCAGAAACGTATCCATATGATGACTTAAATGTAAACTTTGAAAATGACAAATATGCACACCTTTATGATATGTATGCAAGGTTTCAAACGAGTTATTACAACCGCCCAGCAGAACCATTTTTAGCACCGACAGAATTTAAAACTAAACCTATTATTGTAGTTGACCTTTCATATCAAAATGAAACAGTTAAATCGGGACCTATCGACGTGAGAATTTCAATCGAATTGAAAAAATCAAACCATGAAAACACCCAAGCATATTGTCTCCTTATTCACGATCGTTTAGTTGAGTATAGTCCTTTAAGTGGGTTAGTTTAAAGAATTGTGTAACAACATACCAACCACATAAAATGGAGAAATATTTAGTTGCAATTGATGTACAATGATTTTTTGATAACAACGACAAATTCATTCCAAAGGAAATTGGAGTTGTATTTAGCAAAGAAAATAAATTTAACAATAATTTTGTTATACAACCTCCATTTGATTTCACTCGTCTTAATAACAAGTCACGAAAAACTGCTCTCTGGCTCACTAAAAACCATCATAAAATTTTTTGAAACGAAGGAATAAACAACTTTAAGCAAACACTTCGGGAAAGGTGGTTTTATGCAAGGGAATTGAGAAGAAACGTTTTCTAGAAATCTTTCTCAGATCACCGCACATAAGAGATGTTGAGGAATTGGGTTGCCCACCATTAAACACCGTAAACATAAACCAATTCCCATTTTGCTCAATACATATTAAAAGCGGTATTTGTGCTCTATGGAACTATAGTCTAACACTTATACATTACAATGGATAACAGACAAAGTGGATTAATAAGCCGAATCAATAATTTCCCATCCCAATTTGGTGAGAAAAGTTTTAAAGAAGATTTAAAATATCTCATTGATACAAGGAATATGTTCATGGATAAAGGAGAAGACGATCTTAACAAAACGTTATATGGCGATAATTTTACGTTTTGTAATAATGGATTCGGGGAATTTGAATGTGCCTGCCTTTTCTATAAAAATCATCAAGACGGAGCCTTAAAACTAATGTCATCATATTTAGTATATAAGAAAAGCCTGTTACAAATTTCCAAATAAACATGTCCTAATTCATGACCTAAATTTAAATTTACATATTCTGAAAATTTAATACTATTTTGTATTTCAACGCGAAAACTTGTGACTGCAGGGAAATTTGATATTTTATTTTGAAACGACGACGAAAGGGAGTTTGCGCAATGAGATTCATATAACAACTGACTCTTTAATTTCAATATATAAACGCTTAAGCCTAACTTAACGAAAGGGGCGAGAGACGGGGCGAATTCGCGAGCGCGATTAAAGCTTTATTGCGCTCCCGCTCCCGCCTTACACTATTCAACAAAGTTCATTATAAAAGCGCAAAGTGCGCAAACACCGCCCCCTCTGAAGGACCACCGTCTTCAGCACGCCACAGGCAGCACCGCCAGCCTATGGACCGCTCGCCGATACGTCGTATCCTTCGTTTTCACGTCCGCCACTCGGACCTTGCCGTCAGCGCCGACGTGCACCGCCACGATCCGACCGATCATCCACTGCTGCGGCGGAAGATTGTCCTCGGCGACGACGACGAGAGCTCCCACGGCGACGTTTGGAACCTCCTGGTGCCACTTGTTTTTCGCCTGGAGTTTTTTTAGTTGGGTGTTGCTTTCAGCTGTTTCTTTTCAGTATTCGTTTGTTCGGGGTGGGTGTTTGCTTTCAGCTGTTACCTTTGAGTATTCGTTTGTTCGGGGTGGATGTTTGCTTCTCAGTGGCAAGCTAAGGGATCCCCTATTCAAGGGTGGTAATCAAGTTACCACGTGTCAGAACCCGTGACATTTAGAGGTTATGGTTATTAAATGATCGTCACACCACACTTTCTTCCCCTCGTTTTACCCCATTTTCTAAATCTATTAAGGGACACCGTCTCACCCCAGTAACTTCTCCCCCGCTAAATACGATTCCCTCGTATCCACTACATATGACCCTATGATCACCAGTCACACCCCACTAACA
Source organism: Drosophila lutescens (assembly GCA_037075285.1). Taxonomy (NCBI): domain Eukaryota; kingdom Metazoa; phylum Arthropoda; class Insecta; order Diptera; family Drosophilidae; genus Drosophila; species Drosophila lutescens. Next base: position 41,527 of record JBAMCF010000436.1, read on the forward strand.
CCCCAGTAACTTCTCACCCGCTTAACTAGATTTCCTCCCCTCGTTTCACCCTATTTTTCTAACTTTTCCCACGTTCGATCCCGTCAACCTACTCGTCAACCACTTAATCGGAATCCCGGATTTCTGAATCGGGTTTTATAAATCAATTAACGGACACCTGTCAACTTATCACCCTAATTAACGGGAAGAAGGCCCATGTGCCTGCGCTGCAACGACCAAGGGACCATTCCATTGGATAAACGTACTGCTACTACCCTTTATGCGCTTGAATCATCCTCGAAATACTGAACTATTGCCAGATTATTTGACATATCAAAAACCAAAATTATACGAAATTAAGTTCAATAGAAATCTAAAAATATTTCAGTATCAACAATAAATGTTTTTAATTTTCCCGCTTCTTATCAGTTTCGGGTACACAAAAATTATCATGCTTGGTTAATACTGCTGAAAAATACCACAAATTTGACGTCGCAGCCCTGTAACGCTACAATTTTCCACCCTCCCCTCCCATCACAAACAAGTTTTGTATGGTATTTGGGCGCGTTAAACGGTATATGGATGCAAACGCGACGCGTCCATAATAAGCAGAGGGCATAACATAGGTTCAGAGCCTACTATTGCAGTTTTTCAAATCAATCCGACATAATAATCCCTCGGTCATAATTTTTTCCCACGCCTTCGATTGGCGGCATACGAATTATAAACACTTCACACGCCTTTATCGTTCAGCCTGAGAAACGATTCGTCAGCATGAAAGCTTTGGCCAATCCTAATTATCGTGCTCGATTAGCGCGAAGAAAAGACGAAGAACTAACTAGAATCCAAAAAATTAAACTATCTTGGAAAAGAGGAAATACCTCTTATTAACCAACCACCTTCACCATGGAATATCTCAATTCAATTATCTGAAGAACTAGATACAGTAACAGAAAAATTCGCCCGGAGGCGTAAAAAAATATCTGCACACCCCAATCGTCTCACAGAATAAAACATTCGAAAAATTTAAATAATTTCCAAATTACATGCGTCGCTTCGGGCGGCATTTAGTATTTTTTGTGTGATATGACAAACTTTGAAACTGGTTGGCAATTTAGTGACTAAATTACGCCTGTTAATAGGACAAAATGTTAACGGGACAAAAATCGACATAACACTGAGACGTGGACTATTTAAAAGATGCCGTCCAAACGAACCAGGCAAGCCATATTTCGGCAAAAAAATTTTTATTGAATCTTATCTTTAATAAGACTAACAGTAAGTGGTTCAAATCCTAAGGGTATAACTTAATAATAATTGCTGGGCAGGCATATCGTTTCTATGCAGACGAGTTCTGTTTGAAACCCGTGTTAGGTTCCTTGCGAGATTATTTGGGTGCAGTGTAAGTTTGTTATTGTAGGCCGCTTTCTGCTTTGATATATCATCTTTAACCGGTGGTATGCTCAGATCCCTGTGGACGTTTGGGATTGCACGTATGCATTTTGTGTATTCTGTGAGCGTGCATATTTGGCTTGTTGTTGCCGGCTCTTCAGATCTTTATATACAGCCTCTGTAGTTTGCGGTATGGGTTTCTCCTCAGTTAGCGCATTTCTTTGTCTTTGGGTCTTCTTTGCTTGGAGGGCACGGTTCAGAGTTGTGAAAGCCTCCACAAGCTACCGCGACTGATCGAAGCCCGCAGTTTTTTCTTGTGTGTCCATACTCTTGGCAGTTTGTGCATTGCAGAGGACCATTTCGCTTATGCGGTTCTTCAACAGTAATCCTTATATGCAATTTGTTCCTAATAAAACGAGAACAAATAACATGCCTTCCACGGGGCCAAAAAACTGAAAAGTTTATTCTTGGCTTACCAAAGTGTTAGAGGACCTAACATGAAGCTACCCAAGCTTTATGCTGACTCCTCGGCATTTACGAACGATTTCTTAGCTTGGACATAAACTGAAAAAGTTGTGCGGTACGGCCGCAAAGCAATGCTTCGCACAGCCGCGGCAGCTTACGTGGCCAGTTCTCTCCTCTCTCTCTTAGCTTTCCTGAGTTTCTGCATTAGAGACGCAGCGAATTTGGCCGTCACGTCTTACTCCAGTTGGCCTTTTAGCATTGTTGGCACTAGCGTGCTGGGACTAGTGCTGACACCGGTCGCCGTTTCCAAGGCGGTCCCGTCCTCTAAAACCGCATGCACTCGAATAGGACGTGGTTTGCGTCCTTCTCGATTCCAGAGACGCAGGTTGGGCATCCGTCCCTTGTGTCGTGTCCAAACTTTTTCAAGTACGACCGGAAGCACCCGTGTCCACTCAGAATCTGGGTCAGGTAGAAATCCACCTGCCCATGCTTCCTTTCCAGCCATGGACTCAAGACTGGAATGAGAGCGTGGGTCCAGCACCCAGAGGTCGCGGAGTTTCATCTCTCCTGCCACAGAGAAATTGATCTCTGTCTTGCGAGCTGTCGCGCCTCACGCCTAGATAGGTCGTCCGTGCTCGTAACCGCTTCCTCCACTTCTGCTGCCTCTCTTACTAGCTCGTTTAGTGGAACTAGACCAGCGATGACCAGCGCCGCTTCCTCAGAGATCGTCCGGAAGGCACAGGATATCCTGATGGCACATGGTCTGTGCGTTAGGGTGGGTCGATTTGGAGGTCATCAAATCGTGAGGGTAGGACGTATTCTATGGACAGTTCTAAGCAATATTTCCAAAGAAACTATACCTTGGAAATCACGTTTGACCCTCCGCATTTGCAAGAGAAAAATGCTGGTTTTTTTATGAAAAATATCTGACATTTAACATTTGTATGGACGCGAAAAAAGTTTGGAATCGTTTGGGCGGAATGGGCCATTCTAAGACATATTGTTTATGAAACTATTAGCCTAAAACCACGTTTGACCCTACGCAATTGCAAAAGAAAAATATTGTGTTCTTCCTAGAGTACGTTTGTTTATTATAGTGGTGAGGACGCCCTCTACGCATCATCGGATGGTTTCTTAAATTATACCCTTAATACCGCTCATCCTTCTAAGAAAGCACTGACGACGGTGCCGGTTGCTGCAGTTATGGCATAGCTTATTCATGCGTATAACAAGTAGTCTTTCCTCTAGGAGAGACTCGACCTCTGGATAGTTATTGAGCTTCTGGTTCCCATGTGATTTGCTGTGCACTTAGGTCTGGCATCTTGATGGTCCGATTCCTCCGTAAGGTAGTGCAAACTGCCGTGTTGTAAAACGGCATCGTAACATTGCTGGCTGCCTCGGGGATTTTATATAGCGACTCCACTATGGGCAAAAAATTCGAAAGATAGGCATTTTTAAATTTTTTTTGTTCTTTAGTATTACATAAATGATTTTCTGTGGTTATTTACAATACTTAAAATAACCCAAGATCCATTTTCAAAGAATTTTATTTGGTGTTTTTAGCTATTTTTTCCCTTAAATAAGTCGAAAGTTTGAAATAGGGTCACACGTTTTCAAAAAGGGACGAGAAACTTTGTAGTCATTGCACCGCGATTTCTCTGGCTATTGTAAACAAACCAAAATAGTTTAAATATAGATGCAAAGAGTGAAGGTTTGTGAAATAAATTATAAACTCTGAATGTTTATAATATGTGCTTTTTTGTCCATTAATGTTTGAATCGGCAACAACTGGCAACAATCCGCTGTGATAGAATTTGTTTTGCAAACGATGAACGGAATCGAAATAAGCGATAGTCAGCACACAATAGTTAAAAATAAACTTAAGCAGTTTTTTGCCTTCTATAATCGTAAATTGCAAAACTGTCACAGAATAATGGACCGGTTCAAGGAAATCATTCCCAGTGGCTTTCATCGAACCTAAAAATTTCAATTTTGGAAATGGACACGCCAAGTGACAAACCTGGTCGCAAATCCTCACTTATACTGATGCTGGACCACGGTTAAAGCGTAAGCTGACATCTAAATTGGCGAAAGAAAAAGAAAATTCGATGCCATTGCTTTTGCATTTCTATCTTTAAAACTGGAGTTTATGCCTCAAAAACTGAATATTTGCCCATAGTGCACTCTCAAAAGATACGTTCTGATTATGAAGTATTTTAAAAGTTGTAATTTTTTTTAACAAGGCCTCAGTTATTTTCTATGAAAAATCGTCGCAGCAAGTAGGGTTACTCTCTCACTCTTATCGGATCCTTATGGAATTCATGTTTTCTCATCGTTTACTAGTCCTTTAACAATTTTAAATGATTAAAAGCTAAGTTTTAAGTCTTTTGACAATTTCTGAATGACAAAAAGAAAAAAATCATTTTTTAATTATTATTGCAAAAGACACGAAGTCAATCAGATTACTACAGCCGGAGATACAGATTTTCAATGAAAGGGTACTTTTTCAAAATTCACGTTTTTTAACAAACTAAAAAAAATCAAAAAAAAAAAGATCGGCCCGATACACGTGTTTACTTATTTTCCGAATAGTACACGTAAAAAAAAGGTTCAGGCAATTTAAATAATGTGAAAAATGTGCAATTGTGAAAAAATATTTTTGGCCAAATCCGTTCGGTTCGTAAAAGAACCGCCCTTATTCCCTTAAACCAATCTTATTATTATATATATCCTATTCCTTATGTACTTCATGCTTTTCTTCTCTTTTAACCTAAACTTATTGTTATGTCTTATATTAATTTATATTGTGCGCTCTGGAGCGTCACAACATTAAGATTGAATGCTGTAAAATTAATAGTGTGTATCGCCATGAAATCAGACATTTTTACCACGTTTTTAAAATGTTTTGGGCTGTTCAAAGTACACATGTAATTGTTTTTAGTTTTATTATATCCGGCATTCATTTTTAGAAAGGCAATTTTGGCAGCTGAGTAATTAGGCCTTTAAAATAAATTTTGTATTGTTCCTATTTGTTTATAGCACCTAATTAGTCGCAAAACGTTTAACAATTGAACCAAAAAGCATAAAATCAATTTTTATTATTTGACCCATTTTATAGTAGCTCTAATGAATGAGCAAAATTGTATATAAAAAGCTCATCGGTCCAGGTAGTACCGTATGGAGGTATTTTTAAATACCAAAAAAATACTAAAAGTGCCCATCGGCTTGTACAATTTTGCTCATTAATTGCTCATTGCAGCTGACATATACCTCTCTTGCTCGCGCCTACGTAAAATCGTAAAGGCTGAGAAAAAATTGCTCTAATGAATGAGCCGAACAATGTAGTGGAATAACCGCATTACTGAAGGTTCCATAGAACACCAGAGGGCTGCATTAAAAATTTGAGCTTCAAGCGCCATCAGTTGAAGAAATTACGCTCCAATTTCCGTCAATGTCAAATTTGTGAAAATAGTCTTATTGTGTATGGACTTTATTAAACATTTGTCGCTCGCGATATTTTTTGAACAAATTTATTTCTGAAGGCAATTTCATGCCCAACGCGTTTCTCTTGCTAAATATTTTGTTGATCTTGAATCTTCGTGGTATTTGATGAGCCAGATTGCAGTCAAACAAATGGCCCAAGTCGCGGTTAAGTGCGGCAAAGCAAAAATTTGACACCGCGAAATTTTGAAGGATAAATAGAATTGTAGAAATCAAGGAAGAAAAATAATAAACTTACAAAAATGTGGACCTCCGCGTCAAAGAGCTATAACTGCATTATTATATCACAGGAAAGGGTTAAAAAAAATCACAAAATTCTATTCCATTTTAGAACAAAAAATTGATGGCTAAAGAGTTCAAAAAATTTTATAAAAATTACCCCAAAACTATGGCTAAACTAGTTTAAAAAGTATGTTGACATTTCATTTTTCATTTTTTTATAGGAACTCATTTAAACAATTAAATAATTTTATAGGAATTCACTTAAACAATTAATTATTTTATAGGAAATAATTAAAATGTAATTACTTTGATTGCAAATATGAGAATAGCACCCTTGTTTTTTATAGCAAAACCAGGAACTTTAAAATTCAACTACAAGAGAACCATGGCCGACCGCCAAGTTCTTTTTGCACGTAAATTCTTAAGACATCGAGGTCCATCGAGGATAATTCGGGGGTGAGTCCGCTAATTTAGAGTATTACCTTTGATTTAAATAGATTCTTCAAAAACCGCGAAATCTTAGGAACAGGATGATCTTGGGATCGGTTGGACCGTTCTCTTCTTAGCTACAGCTTTATTTCCTATACCTGGCTCTATAATTATCAATTCTGTTTGTCGTGTAACAGTGAATTGTCGTGAAAAAAAGTTTGTATTTGGGAGGACATAAGGTTTTCAAGAACTTTTGACAGAAGGGGAAGTATTGATATGGGTCTGAAGTCGTTATTTGGTTTTGGAATTGGAAGAATCTTTGCTTTTTTCCATACTGTAGGGATCGCACACGTAGTTATTGCAGTATTATAAATATGGGTGACGTGGGACAACAGCATAGGAAGTAAAAATTTAATAAATTTAAGGCTTATGCTATCGAGGCCTTCAGCATTGGATTTTACCTTAAGAATACTAGCAAGGACAACACTCGAATTGACACACATGAAACTAAAACAAGAGAGAACGCTATAGTCGGGTTGGTGTCCCGACTATCTTATACCCGTCACTCAGCTAAAGGGAGTGCGAACGCTGTACTCGGGTTGGTGTCCCGACTTTCTAATAATCGTAACTCAGCTAAAGGGAGTGCGAGGGAGATAGATATATAAACATTTTTGATTGCGTATAACTTTTTAATGAATGGTCCGATTTGAAAAATGTCTTCTACATTTCGATAGGTATTAATAAACACTATAAAATTGCGTTTATATATTTTTAAAATCTTAAAAGATGTGGCCTCCAGACACATTTGAAAATCGTTTATGGCGATTGTGGCCGTTAGGGGGGGCGTGGCACCTCGATGAAACAAACTTGCGCTGCGTAGGAAGCCCAAAAATATGTGTGGGTAATCCCAACTTTCTAGCTTTTGTAGTTTCCGAGATCTCAGCGTTCATACAGACAGACAGACAGACGGACAGACGGACAGACGGACAGACGGACATGGCTAGATCGACTCGGCTAGTGATCCTGATCAAGAATATATATACTTTATAGGGTCGGAAACGCTTCCTTTTACCTGTTACATACTTTTGCACGAATACAATATACCCTTTTACTCTGCGAGTAACGGGTATAACTATTATCACAGATAGGTACAGTATTTAGGTACGTATTGCATGTCGCTTTAGGTACATCAATTTCAGAAAAGTTTTGGTTAAGTTTTTTGACATCAGCGTTTGGTTCAGTCTTCTGTGTGCATTTTCCTATTCCTAACTTGTTAATTTCGGCCCAGCAGAGCTTAGCAGAAGAGCAATTATCAAATTTGGATTTATAAAATCTGCATTTAGCAGAATTAACAATTGCTCGAGCCTCATTGTAATTGTTTCTAAAGTCCTCAGTTTTGTAGCGTTTCCATTTGCGGTAGGCAACATCTCGCTGATATATTAGATTTTTAATTTCGTTATTGAACCAAGGATTTTGCATCGGCTTAATCACTTTAGTTCTTAACGGCACACATTTGCTAAACAGGTACTGGACATTACTATTTAAAACATTCAATTGACAATCAACATTGGAAGTTTGGTAAATGGATGACCAGTCACAAATTGTAAATTCAAGCTGAAGTCCTGTTAGGTTAATGTTCATATAGTTTCTGTAATTGAAAGAAGTCGTTTGATAGTCGAAGGTCAAGTCATAGGTCAAGAATATTAAGTCATGTCTGGAAAAAGCTGGTAGAGAAACCTGGTCATAAAGTATAATTTTACTACGGTTATGAACAAGAAATAAGTCAAGAAGTGTATCACAGGTATTTGAGAAATGTGTAGGCAATGTTTCATTAGCGCTATACAGCCCAAGGGATTCAAACCCGTTCAAAAGTTGGCTCTCTTTCAGCAGATTGCTATTAAAATCGCCTGCCTACTGCCAGTACCGACGTCCGAGTACAACAGCGAAATATCTGCGATGACGCTGAGTATTGGCTCATAGTCGATGGTACGGTTGGGTCTGTATATGCAGCCGAGAAGAAGTTTCCCATATACTCTATTTGTTATTTCTAAAAAAAATGTATTCTATCGGACATTCACTTGGTTGTTTACATTTAACACTACATTTTAATTGCGAATTGACATATATAGCAACACAACCGCCCGTCTAATACGATCAGAACGATAAACAACAAAACCATCACAAACAATTGACAAATCACATAAATCAGGCAAAAACCAAGTCTCGGACACACATATCACATCTACATTTGACTGGGAAAAAGGGAATCTGAACTCATCTATTTTATTAAGTAAGCTTTGTGCATTTAGGTGAACGACTTTAAGACCCTTTCCGTCTGTCTGACCGTCTGTCTGTCCGTCGGTATGAACGCTGAGAAGTTTGTTTCATCGAGGTGCCACACACCCCCTAACGCCCACGATCGCCATAAACGATTTTCAAATGTGTCTGGAGGCCACATCTTTTAAGATTTTAAAAATATATAAACGCAATTTTATAGTGTTTTTAATACCTATCGAAATGTAGAAGACATCGGACCATTCATTAAAAAGTTATATCTCCCTCGCACTCCCTTTAGCTGAGTTACGATTATTAGAAAGTCGGGACACCAACCCGAGTACAGCGTTCGCACTCCCTTTAGCTGAGTGACGGGTATTAGATAGTCGGGACACCAACCCGACTATAGCGTTCTCTCTTGTTATTAATAGTTTTTATCAGGGCACCAGTTATGGGACTACCTGTCTCATCCTGCATTGAAAAAATAAAAGGTTATTGCAGGCGCAAACTCAATATTTAAATGAATGACATTAAAATAAAGGTATATTTTCAGAAAGGAAACTAATACTAAACCTATCTTAATTAAGAGTGCTGTGTTTGCTAATTTAAGAGCGAAAACTATTTGAAACACCTGCAGCGCCATCAGGTCCAGCTGAAGAGGCAGTGGGAGAGGCGGTTGAAGAGAGGGGGAGATCTGAAGACTTTTTATGGTGTGTAAGAGACAAAAGCTCCTCGATGCGCTCGATGCAGTGAACGCCCTCTCTTTCATTGCGGCGGACGTGTACAAGGCCGCGCCGAGTAAACACTGCTGAGAGAACTTTTTGTTTTTTCAGCCGCATGGCTTCTTTAAAAATTCGGTACTTCTCTCTTAAAAGTTGCTCATTAACATAAATTACGGCATCAGAGTTGAAACCCAATAAATGCAAGCTTAGTTGTTTTTTATGCTCGCGGCGGTATAATCCAATTTTGCGTAGATGGGTGATTTTTTCGTGAACGTTTTCAAATTTCATAATGATCACAGGATCAACATGCGTTTGTTGTGATTTTCGGGCTCGAAAAATGTCTCGTACCCTTGGTGGAGGAGCCAGTTGTAGGTTATAGCATAACTGGTTGTAAAGAGCTCGTACATTTTCTCCCTCTCAAAGGGAACATCGTGGATTCGCAGTTTACACGCACTGTTTGCCTTGTTTTGTGCTGCCTGTTCTGCCTCTAGACCTCCCACTCGCTCACCCAGTTCTCGCCAGCCCACTACCTCCCGGTCCAACCGCTCAACCCGCTCACTCAGCCGATCTCCCTGAGTTCGAAGATCGACCACGCCGCGTTCCAAAATAGTGACTGGAGCAAACATCTGTTTAACCTCACCAGAGATCAGCTCCCAACGATCCATGAGGCTGCTGAGGATGCGCTGCTCTGCATCCCGGACATGGTTCGCGATTTGGTCGGTCTGCTCTTGGAAGCGGACCTTAAGCAGCTCCAACAGTTGTGGTGAGTGGACGTCAAAAACTCGGTCGCTAGCTGTTCCAGCGTTGTTCCTGGTGCGCTTCGTCGGCGGTGCAGTGGAAGTCGACGACATTTTGTAGCAGTGTATTTCTTCTGGTTTTTTTTTAGTGTGGTGGATAGGCCGAATTATGCTTTCTGCTTTGTGTTCTGCCTTACAGCTGTTTGAGTGTTTCTTGTTATTCTTTTGTTTTTGAGTTTTTCTTTAGCAGGGTTCTATTTTTGTTTAGTTGTGTGTGATTGCTACTAAATTTTAACTTTTGCTTTTAGTGTTTTTTAATGTGTTTAACCAAAACGTAAATGCCAATTTTAGTTTGTAGTTGCTTTATATTTGTTTTGATTAGTATTTTGTTCGACGATATTGCGGATATATCCAAGAAATTTGCGATTTTTTCGGAGCGGTAGAAAAACACGACTTGACATTCCAATGGTCTGTTTCAGTTTTGTCTGTTGCTTAAAAATTGTTATCGATCAATGAAGTATTTCTTTTAAGAGAAACTGTACTGACGGCGCTGCATCTTAACAAGTAATACTAGAGTGCAGCTCTGGGTTTCACTATTTGTCAAATAAATAATTGTTAGATAGTGCAAAATCGCGATGAGGATGAGATTAAAGCATGCCAAAATATTAAACTAATTAAGAAAAACCCGTTATGTAAATTTGGTAGCTAAAACTTTTATTTTATTTGTTGAAAAATAAAATAATAATATATCTGGAATTTCCGAAACAGCACCGATCGAGTGAGCATATAACTATTGATACTTATTTTAACTGCAAGGGTATATAAACTTCCATTCTTGTTTAAAATGTCATTATCAATTTCATTTACAACAAAAAATTCTTTCCCGGCATTAGATATAAAAGAAAATACATACAAATTTATTTATAATTTTTCTTTACTCTTTCATTTTTATACCCTTGCAGAGGGTATTATGATTTCAGTCAGAAGTTTGCAATGCAGTGAAGGAGACGTTTCCGACCCATTAAAGTATATATATTATTGATCAGCATCACTAGACGAGTCGATCTAGCCATGACCGTCTGTCCGTCCGTCTGTCCGTCCGTCTGTCCGTCCGTCTGTCCGTCTGTCCGTCCGTTTCTACGCAAACTAGTCTCTCAGTTTTGAAGCTATCGGGTTGAAACTTTCCCAAAAGTCTTCTTTCTATTGCAGGTAGTATATAAGTCGGAACCGACCGGATCGGACAACTATATCCTATAGCTCCCATAGGAATAATCGGAAAAATATTGGGAAAAAAATTATAGCTTCGGTGATTTTTGACATTTTTCCTTCATCTCTTGGAAATATTATTTTTTTTATATTTCTGAATTTCGGATAAAATATTTTAAAAATCGGACGACTATATCATATAGCTGCCATAGGAACGAACAGAAAATTAATGGGAAAAAAATAGGAAATAAATTATAGCTTCTTTGGTTTTTATTGTATTTTTTTCTACTCTAGGATATGACTTTTTGGTTTTAATATTTAAGGTCGCCTTCCTCAAGCATTTGTCCGGGTCCGGTGAATATTTGCCCAACGCTTTTGAAAAAATGAATGACATGTGTTTTAACAAGAGAGAACGCTATAGTCGGGTGCCCCGACAATCAGATACCCGTTACTCAGGTAAAGGGAGTGCGAGGGAGATGGAGATAGAAACTTTGAACACGCATAACTTTTTATCGAATGGTCCGATTTGAAAAATTTCTTCTACATTTCGATAGGTATTGATAAACACAATAAAACTGCATTTTTACTTTTCCGAAATATTGAAATTTTTAAAATCGTATATTAGCGATTGTGGGCGTTAGAGGGGGCGTGGCACCTTTTTAAAACAAACTTGCGCTGCGTAGGAACTCCAAGAATCTTCATACCAAATACTGTCCGTATGAACGCTGAGATCTCGGAAACTATAAAAGCTAGAGGATTGGTATTTGGCATGAAGATTCTTGGAGTTCCTACGCAGCGCAAGTTTGTTTCAAGAAGGTGCCACGCCCCCTCTAACGCCCACATTCGCTTATATACGATTTTAAAAATTTAAATTTTCCGGAAGAAATGAATGAACTTCCCCGAAATCCACTTCTATTTTTGTCCCGAGCGAATATGTCAGTTTTTTAACGATAACTTAAAAACTAAAAGTAGTACAAAATCAAGATTTTTACACAAAACAGAGCTTGGGAAGAATGAAAAGGAAAGCTCATTATTAAAATTAAAATCCAGATTTTTCAAATTTTTTTTCAACTTCAAAGGTGTGCAAATGTCCCGAGCGACAATATGGAAGTGCCCATATATACTTTATATACGGAAACGTCTCCTTCACTGCGCTGTAAACTTCTGACTGAAATTATTATACCCTCGGCAAGGGTAGAAAAATGTGTCCTAAAATATTTGACAGGCATCTAGAAGCGTCTTTTCCCGAATTTTTGAGATAAATACCACCAAGTACGTCAAAGGATGCAATTTGTACAATGTTAAGTCACTCTTACGTATCGAGTTTGTCACCTTTTCATGCAGTGGGTTTTTATACCCGTTACTCGTAGAGTAAAAGGGTATATTGTATTCGTGCAAAAGTATATAACAGCTAGAAGGAAGCGTTTCCGACCCCATAAAGTATATATATTCTTATATTCTATACGCACAAAGGGCATAGCAGACTTACCTAGGAAAAAAGGTCCTCATCGATTTTTAAAAATTTTTAATCAGCGATGGTAGATACCACTGTGCAACAAAATTAATACTTTTTAAATTTACCCCGATGGATGTTACATTTTTGAATTCGTTATGACTTCCCAAGTTAAACTGCGTTTTCCAAAAAGTTCCCCGACGCAAGGATTTTTAGCACAAGGACCTCAAAGTTCGAAAAATGATGAAATTGGCCAACTTTCCAGAGGTATCACAGGCAAACGGATTCATGGTTTGTTTTGATGTTAAAGATTTTTAAAAGTGACTTTCTTTATCTTTCGAACCCCATACTCAGAATAATTTTAGAATTTTTTTAAAGGAATAAATAAGTTAATTGCGACATAGCCATAAAACGTAAAAACATACAGATGCGATCAAAATAGAAATAATGCTTTCTAAAAGTTTGTTGTTGTAATTTTTCTTATCCAATAAGTCTAAAAGTACAATAATAACACTAGTTTACAAAATAACATTCTGGGAGTGCTACACAGCAATTGATTTAAAAGTCTGTTAGTTTTGAAGCACTAGATCACGAAAATACCACTAATTTCTTTTCGATGGCACAGTTTTTTTTTAAGAGTTTTTAAAGTTCAAAATGTTAAATTTCTGACTTTTTTCGAATTTCTTCCTATATCTCGGCACATATCCACCCAATCGGACCAGTTTTCGTTTCATCTTAAAGTTAATAGATCGGAGCTTAACTTTGCCATACATGTCAATATGATATTATGATCATAATAGGTATCAACTTAAAGTTAGCATCCTACCGAATAATACAAGCCGGGTATGACCCAAATCCATGGAAAATTTGATTTATAGTGGATTTTTAAAGTTCGGATTTTTCAACTTTTTTTGGTCGACAGAGTCCAAATTTAAGTTTTATCCCAGGCGGCGACATGTAAACAAAAGTGATTGGTGATGGCAACCGGGTCAAGGAATAGGAATAAGAATACGGGATCAGCCAGGTCGAAGGGCAAAGGTGGCGTGGTTTTATCAACGTTTAGCGCAATATTCCAACGAGAGGCCCAACATTCAAACTCGTTCAAGAATGTCTGGACACGCCACGAGGCCGAGGAGGGGGTGCTGCCAGTAGCTAGGAATGCAGTATCATCTGCATAGGTGGCAAGGAGAGTACCACGAACCACTGTGTTTGGGAGATCCGAAGTGTAAATTGTGTACGGAACCGGGCCAAGGACGCTTCCCTGTGGGACACCAGCACGAATTAGGCGTAGTTCAGAAAGATGTCCACGAATGTCAACGGCAAACATCCTATGGTCCAGAAATGACACAATGAGCTTCCAGAGTCCCTCAGGCAGTAGTGGCATTAATTTATAGAATAGACCTTCATGCCAAACCCTGTCAAAAGCTTGTCTGACATCAAGAAAAACAGCCGAGCAATATTTATGACTTTCTAAGGCATCTAGAATGTGGTTCACGACTCTGTGAACCTGTTCGACAGCGGAGTGGCGACGTTATAGTCGGGTGCCCCGACTATCAGATACCCCTTACTCAGGTAAAGGAAGTGCGAGGGAGATGGAGATAGAAACTTTGATCACGCATAACGAATGGTTCGATTTGAAAAATTTCTTCTACATTTCGATAGGTATTGATAAACACAAAAAACTGCATTTGTACTTTTCCGAAATATTAAAATTTTTAAAATCGTATATTAGCGATTGTGGGCGTTAGAGGGGGCGTGGCACCTTTTTAAAACAAACTTGCGCTGCGTAGGAACTCCTAGAATCTGCATGCAAAATGCCAATCTTCTAGCTTTTATGGTTTTCGAGATCTCAGCGTTCATCCAGACAGACAGAAGGACAGACGGACAGACAGACGGACAGACAGACATGGCTAGATCGACTCGGCTAGTGATCCTGATCAAGAATATATATACTTTATGGGGTCGGAAACGCTTCCTTCTAGCTGTAACATACTTTTGCACGAATACAATATACCCTTTTACTCTACGAGTAACGGGTATAAAAACCCACTGTATGAAAAGGTGACAAACTCGATACGTAAGAGTGACTTAAAATTGTACAAATTGCATCCTTTGACGTACTTGGTGGTATTTATCTCAAAAATTCGGGAAAAGACGCTTCTAGATGCCTGTCAAATATTTTAGGACACATTTTTCTACCCTTGCAGATGGTATAATAATTTCAGTCAGAAGTTTGCAACGCAGTGAAGGAGACGTTTCCGTATATAAAGTATATATGGGCACTTCCATATTGTCGCTCGGAACATTTGCACACCTTTGAAGTTGAAAAAAAATTTGAAAAATCTGGATTTTAATTTTAATAATGGGCTTTCCTTTTCATTCTTCCCAAGCTCTATTTTGTGTAAAAATTTTGATTTTGTACTACTTTTAGTTTTTAAGTTATCGTTAAAAAACTGCCGTATTCGCTCGGGACAAAAATAGAAGTGGATTTCGGGGAAGTTCATTCAACTACAGAATTTAGCGAATTCTGATGGAATATTTGAACACGATATTTTTTAGAATGGTGTCAGAACATGTCGTTGTGAAATGGTTTTGGTTTCACTTAAAAACTGTTTGCCGTTCTTTTTATATGCAGTTTCAACCACATTCGCTCGGGACATGTCGCTCGGGACATTTTTTCTGAGCTTTTTGTAAAGTGTATTTCTTTACCTCTATCCCTCAATTAGTGACTGTATTGCTTTTAACTTAATAGTTTAACATGTAAAGGTCCAAAAAATAACACAAAAATAGCCAAAAACTGATTTTTGCGTATATTGGTATACTTATATATACTATACTCCAAATTTTTAGTTAAGCTCAGGATCAAACTATTTAGAAACTAATATCAGGGCAAAATCATGTGGAAATATGTTTTATTCAAGTTTCAAGGTTTTTGGCTTGGTGGACTTTTTGGTGATAGTGTCCATATATTCTTGATCAGCATCACTAGACGAGTCGATCTAGCCATGTCCGTCTGTCCGTCTGTCTGTTTCTACGCAAACGAGTCTCTCAGTTTTTAAGCTATCGGGATGAAATTTTCCCAAAAGTCTTCTTACTATTGCAGGTAGTAGTCGGATCCGACCAGATCGGACAACTATATCTTATAGCTCCCATAGGAAGGATCGGAAAAAAACGTTAAAAAAATTCTAGCTTCTGTTTTTTTGAAAAATTACCTTCTACTCTTAGGAATATCAGTTTTTAAATATTTCTGAATTTCGAATTATATTTGAAAAAAATCGGATCACTATATCATATAGCTGCCATAGGAAAGGCTGGCCGAAGCTAGCTTCCTTTCTTGTTTTTCTTGAATACAGGCGAACAAATTACTTAAATGGCGTATAAGCTTTAGTAATGGATTTCTGTAGAAGGCATCCTAGCAATTTTTTGACATAGGTATCAATTAAATTAAGTACAGACTATCGAAGATGTCTTAAACGTAAACATTAAATGTTGCTATTTTTTTCAAACCGCGATTTCAAAATACCCCCTTTAAATTTGAAAACTAAGTATGCTGACATGCTTATATGTTAACACTGTTAAGGAGTAATCATAAGTCGATACAGATCTTGGGTGATTATTGGATCACCCTAGTGTTTAGTTGCAAAATCAGCATAAACATCTTAAGGGGCCGTGCCTGGTTCTTATTGGTGCACTGTACAGTGAGTTATGTTGATTTTGCTAGTGTCAGCACTTTGCTACACGAGCGGTCGGCTTGCCGGCCGCGCATAGCTTACGTAAAATCATATATGCTTTTAGTTTTACGTGGACATTCATTAAAGAGCATTGGCTTGAATATAAAACTCCGGCATTGGCCGTCAACATTTACTTTATTAATTGAAATTGGTTATCGAGCCTTAAGGGCCGTTAGCAACGGAGTTAGTTACTCCCGACGTACTTTTCATAAGAAGAGAGAAGAGAGCCAGTGGCAACCGTCCGGCTCACCCATAATAAAAGCCAGCCACGGTGGCATTTGCGTCATCACCCATTCCCCCGGACCAGCCACGGTGGCAATTGGATCGCAACTCCTCACCCTCACGGACAGTGGCGAGGGACAGCGCGTGGCTCCACAAATAAAACCCAATTTATATACGTCTATACCAGGGGTGCTCATTCCTATGGCACACGAGCACAATTGTTTTTGTAATAGCACTAAGCATACGGCAGTGCACTTGCCATGCTTGCCTATGCACACCCCGAGTCCTCTTTGTGTCGCTGTCCGTAATAGATAAGAGCGAGCCAAGCCAACAACAAATTCCATTGAACTTTTTTTTCTCCTCAACTCACAATGTAAAGTGTTGTTGTCTTGTTCTCGGCTCTACACTGACACTTTTTTTTGCTGCGTTTTTGATAGAATTTGATTTAAGTTTGATTTTAGTTTGTGATTACTTTGAAATAAATTTTAGATGTGAAAGTCAGTGCTTAATTTGCCACAAAGTTTTGTTGGCTGGAAGAACTAATTTTCGCAAAAGGCATTTTATAATTTCAAATTCCAAATTATAAAGACCTTTTAATAAATATAAATATTGATACTTTTCTAGATCAAATGTAAATTTTTAAGTGAAATAACCAAATGAAGTAACCAAAATTATTATTTTTCAGAATTCAATTTTTTTTTTCTCCCAGTGTTCATTTTGTAGCAATAAAACGGCGTCGATACATGTGTGCGTGTGTTGTGCACTGCCGTAAGGCCATTTTGAGCACCCCTGATGTAAAGTGTTGTTGTCTTGTTCTCGGCTCTACACTGACACTTTTTTTTGCTGCGTTTTTGATAGAATTTGATTTAAGTTTGATTTTAGTTTATTGTGGACCAGCGACGCATGCATTTCATTGTATTTCTTTGGCATTTCGTTAAAATGAGTGATGCATTGGCAAGTGATTACTTTGAAATAAATTTTAGATGTGAAAGTCAGTGCTTAATTTGCCACAAAGTTTTGTTGGCTGGAAGAACTAATTTTCGCAAAAGGCATTTTATAATTTCAAATTCCAAATTATAAAGACCTTTTAATAAATATAAATATTGATACTTTTCTAGATCAAATGTAAATTTTTAAGTGAAATAACCAAATGAAGTAACCAAAATTATTATTTTTCAGAATTTAATTTTTTTTTCTCCCAGTGTTCATTTTGTAGCAATAAAACGGCGTCGATACATGTGTGCGTGTGTTGTGCACTGCCGTAAGGCCATTTTGAGCACCCCTGGTCTATACTAACATCATTTAATGCCCATAGGCCTGCACCAAAAACTCTGTCGAGCAGTGTAATTCAAAAATTTCAACAAAATTAAAAAAAAATATTTTTATTATTTCGAGGGTCTTTTGACCATTTGTGAATGGCAAAAAGTAAAAAGAATTTTTTAAAATAACAATAAAAATAAACAGGAATAATCTTCGAGTCAATACCTTTCATATGAGTCATGACACGGCCATGTTCAAGGTCATTCGAAGGACCTTTATCGCCTTTTAATGTTCTATAGAAGTATCTTCTATGTTATGCGGAAGTAAACTGACGTCAAAAAACCCATGTAGTACCAGAAAATCTAAATGATAAGTGAAAATCCGTGAGGTTTTTCACGGAAAATAATATTTTACAAATGCGACTACGTTAAGCAAACTAGCTTGGGATTTTCCACTCGAACAAAACACCGCAGCAGTCCAATTTTATTCCATTTATTGCGCTGGCGCAGCGAAAAATTACAAGAGTTCCGAATTTACAAGCTTATCAGTATAAGAGTAAGCGGCTCAGATTGGGGTAAGCTTGAGTGCAAGCCCCAAACAAAGCTCGTATGCAAACGCGAGTATCTTTGTTTACATTTCAGATAATTCTTTTCATATTTAAATTCATGTTTTTCTATTTTTAATAATTACAAAATAGGGCTACTGATTCAACAATAAGAATAAATAGCCCAGTAGAAATGCACCTGTCCATCTTTCTATTTTTGCCTTTACCAAAGCCGCGAATTTGCCATTTATTTATAAGTATCGTTAGTTAAGTTAAATTAAGCTATGTTTGATCCAAAAAAATGTATCCTCTTGCTTCTAAGAATTCGCGGTGTTTGTCAAATCGATATAAAATATATCGTAAGTTAAACTGTGTGTAATCCACTTAAGCTAATCCTCTTGTTTCTTAAAATCGCGGCTTTTGAAGAATCGGTAATTATAAGAAGAGAACGGTCCAACCAAGAAAAGGAGTTCGGTTTGTAAAAGAGCGGCCCATACCATATCCATTACCAAAAGTATTTTCACAAAAACACTCATTATACCACGGACTTAAAAAAAATAGTCCTCATCTTGAAATGAGGTCAAAGTAGAAAATCCCTAATCCCTGACCCTTTTAAGAAACAATTTTTTTCAGATAATTTGACACTAAACTTTATCGTGACAGTTAAAAAAACATCTATGATGCCCCCTTACGGTGTTCACTCGATAGTATCGATAGTACCATCGTTTTCCCAGCTCTATTGCGCCTATTTTTGTTGCAGAAGCGAGAGCCCGCGAAGAGAGAACTCCAAAAAGCGGATCCCAAGAGAGCGATGGCCAAGAGAGCAAGCTGCTCTAGTATTCGGATGTGTTTTTCAACGCTCCTCCTTCACATCGTGTTTTTGTCAGTAAAGACATAGTATTACATCATCGGGATAATAAAACAAACAAATAAATTAAATTAAATTAAATTAACCCTACAATCTTGTTTAGTACGGGCAGGAACCGAAAAAAACTGTTATGGTAAATTTTTATTGCAAAAAAAATCATGCACATAGAAGAGTGCCAAATTTTTTAAATACACCACAATTTTTATTAGCCCTTCTAATTTACAAATCTGTAATGATTTTTATTTTTTGAGTTTTATAATAAAACTTTAAAATTAACTGTTATTTGTTGATTTTTATGTATAACAGTTAATCCCTTGACATTTTTGAAAAAATTAAATAAATAAAAAAAACCGTGTATTTTATAACCTACTAAAAATCTTTTAAAAAAGGCAACCGCGCATATTGTATAACTATATTTTTATACCCGTTACTCGTAGGGTAAAAGGGTATATTGTATTCGTGCAAAAGTATGTAACAGGGAGAGAAAGCGTTTCCGACCCTATAAAGTATATATATTCTTGATCCGGATCACTAGCGGAGTCGATCTAGCCATGTCCGCCTGTCTGTCTGTATGAGCGCTGACATCTCGGAAACTACAAAAGCTAGAAATTCGGCACTAACAACACAAATTCTTGGGCTTCCTACGCAGCGCAAGTTTGTTTCAGCCGAGCGCCACGCCTCCCCTAACGCCCACAATCGCCTTAAAGGACTTTTAAAAAAGCCTGGCGACGGTATCTTTACAGATTTTGTAAAAGTGTAAATGCCATTTTGTTGTGCTTATTAATACCTATTAAAATGTAGAAGATCGGACAATCCATTAAAAAGTTATGAGCAAAAATTAAACAGCCACTATGGTGCTAGTATTTTCGACGAGTGCATATATCCATCTCACTCGCACTCCCTTTAGCTGAGTAACGGGTATCTTATAGTCGAAGTACTCGACTCCTGTACTCTCTCTTGATTTTAAATGTATTTTACCCACAAAATCGCAATAAATCAAATTGTTGTGTTGTTGGTTTGTAACCACTCTCTCTGTGTTTACCGCGTACATTCACACGAACTTGCAATCGGTGCATTTCGCTCTGACCGGTTTCTTCAGCGCTTATCTGACCGCTCTCTGCCCGGCTCCCGTGCTGCTCTTCGACCGCTGTATCCGACCGCTCTTTGCTCTGCTCTGCTGCTGCTGCTCTGCTGCTGCTGCTCTGCTTCTGCTGCTCTTCTCTGCCCCATGGTGGAACTATACAAGGTGGTCTCGTCTGCTCTGCCGAGGACGTTATTTTTAGAGAGACAAGCGTTAGAAAGAGATAGAAATAGTATTTCATTCGCACGACTGGCACAAATAACGTCCTCAAAAGAGGGCAGCTCTCGCGACGAGACCACCTTGTATAGTTTCACCATGCTCTGCCCTGCTGTTGCTGTGCTGCTCTGCCCGACTGCTGCGCTGATCCTCTATCGCTTGCATCGGACTGCTCTTTGACCTGCTGCTGCTATTTACGATATTCCATCAAGATGACTTTGTGTTGTGCTGCTTCGTGTGCGTTCAACAACAAAATTACTGCTCGTCAACCGTTGGTTTGTTGCTGGATCTGTGACAACTTGGCGCACCCTATCTGTGTTGAGCTAGGGCGCTCAAGCGGCCAAATCGTAGACAAGCTAAAGCTACGGGTTGGCCTTAACTGGACGTGTCCGAGCTGTAGACACATCGAAGTGGACATGAAAACGTTTATGCGGCAAACCCATCTGGAGTTCCATGCTCTGTCAACTGCATTTCGTGAGCTTCACGATAAATTCAATGCCGCGGAATCCCACTTTAAGATTCTTAAAATGCTAAGTGTTCCGCAATGTTCCAACACGGATAGTTGCTCCTTACCTAATAACAATTTAATTGTTCCAGAGTCTGCCGCCCTTATGCAATTGAGCCCTATTATAAGGAAATTGGTGGACTTCAATCGAGCTGCTCCCCCCCGCCTGCCATCGATTAATTGACTTGAATCGCTTGATTCAGACGCAATTCCTCCCCCCTCTTCCCCGACGGAAGTTCGGGGCGATTTGGATCCTGGCGTTTGTGATCATGCTGATGCAGGCTAGAGGGAAGGGGCATCGTCAATGTTAGGGACTGTCAGTATTCTCATGACAAGACAATTCGACAGTTAGAACCTCTGCTGCTTCGCGTAATGCTTTAACGGCTTCAAAAAACTAGATTTCTTGATTCACTATCAAAATGTTCGAGGTTTGCTAAGTAAGCTCTCTAAACTATTTCTAGATAGTGCTACTTTTGATCAGGGTTCGTAAATATCACTCATTTTAAATATCCCTCAAAAACAACCCAGCGGCGAAAATTGCCTTTACAAAATGGATTACGAATGCATTACTTCTCCTCTAGTAATAGGGAAACAATGGATTACAACATGGATTACTTTGCCATAGGCATGGCCGCCTTGTAATGTGGTCGGGACACATTCTGCATTACTAGTAATGGGAAAAGTATGCTAGGGCCGAATCACCTTCGGGTCTCCATTACGAATTCATTATACTTTTCCAAACTTGTAATGCAAAAAGTAGACGGACTAGAGAAAATTCAACATACAATTTGAAAAACGTATACTGCCTTGTAATGCTGTTCGTTTATGAAAAACAAAAATGTTCTTTCCTCATGTAGGAATTGAACATGGGGATTACTGTATAATGGTTGGAAAGGCTAACCGCTCGGCCATTGTCTGTGCTTTTTTTAGTTCGTTAAACTATACTCAAAATGAATGTTGTTACTATTAAAGTCCTGAAGCTCAAACGTGACGGAGGAGAAACGAAAAATGAACACATAGACAAAAATTTTTCGGTGTGTTTGTGATTTTTGACGAAATGAAATCGTTAACGAACAAAAAAAAGGAAGTCATAGGAGCTCTGATTACAACTTCACTGACGAAAAACAGCAATCGTAATCGATTACATTTTCTACACTTGTAATGCATTTTTTCTCCAGACCCTATTCACCTGTTCGCCGCTGGGAAGCCGACTGTGATGAAAATAAGTAAATATCAATCACGATACAAACAAATTGTAATCTTTGCTCATTCAAATACATATCGCTCACTGATCAAAAAATATTCATCATGAGTGAGGAAAATAAAATGATGACAAAAAAGAGGGAAAAAATTATCCCTCACGAGTGATGAAATGATCATTGAAAATAATGTCAAAGCAACGACAACTGATATAATGGGAAGAAATAAGGAATTTGATCCACAGTCGGTGGTAGAATTAACGGACGATCCAAAAGTGGTAACCTGCGTTTACTGCAATAAATCGATGTCCAACCATTCAGGTAATATAAAGAGGCACTTTAAGTTACAACATGAAGTAGAATATAACGAAACAGAAAGTAATGACCGAGTGAGTATTACAATTTTTCAGAAGGAGAACTTATTTCAATGTAGTTTTGCAGCTAAAGGGATCTTTAAAAAACCACGGAAACTTACTTCGGCTATACTAAAATCAACTAAAAATTAATATCTAATTAATATTACAAAATTTCGAATTTTCGATAACGCAGCATTTCAACAAATTTTACAGCCTTGGTCTGATGCCTATGTCTGCCCTTTTAATTCAAGAAGCATATGTATACATATATCTCAAGCAACAAACAAGGTTAAAGAATGCATTGTCAAACATATTAAAAGTAAAATGGTTTGCCTGAAAATGGATATTGCATCAAAAAATGACCGGAGTATGGGTGTGAATGTTCAGTTATTAGACAAATTTAAAGTAATTGTATACACCATTGGCATGATTCAACTGGAAGGACGTCACACTGCAGAGTACTTGAAAACAGAAATAGTTAATTGTTTAAAAAAAATCCGAAATTAATATTAATAACATTTATTCAATAACAAAAGACAACGGTGCCAACGTTGATTTACAATTTTTTAGGTAAATTCGTTTTGCGGATAGAAATAATGTTTTATTTTCGCATAGTGATTTTTTAAGTCCTTTTTAGGAAGTCACTCGCGAGGATATTACTTGTATCCTACCGGCTGCGCCAATCATGTTTTACGGTTTGGGATATATGTTAAAAAAAAGGGATTTTTATTAAAATATACAGCGGAGTTTTTGTTGGTAAAGTTCTTTCATGTTAGATCCCCAGTCTTAAACTGATTTTACATAATGCATTATTCTTATAACTATGGATTTTACCGGTGACAGCGACGAAGAAGCTGTCTTGTTAGATGAGGAAAACTGTGATAACTTTCTGGACATAGACAAAAATTTAAAAAGTTCCCTAAGCGTAGTACATTGTGCTGCACGTACACTACAATTAGCTTCTTGGGATGTGATCAAAACAATTAAAGAACATTTGGAAGAATGCAGAAAACAAGTTAAAAAACTTTGATCCGATTTCCGTAGGCAGAACGAGCCTCTTCCTATATTGGACAACAACACTCGTTGGAGTTCAACATACAATATGATAAAGTCTTTGAAATAAGCTAGAACAAGAATAGATCCACGTATTTATTTAATCAACTGGGACTTCGAAGACGAATTTTATTTTTCATTCAAACCAGTTGCTGAATGCACTACAATGTTGCAATCCACGGAAATGGTTTTTGGCGATTTTTACCGAGAATGGCTTCTTTGCGAAGCTCATTTTAACAAACTCGGAAATGATTTTAACTTGGCTAAAAAATTACAATCATCTTTAGCAAAAAGGAAAACTATTTTATTAGAGAATGACGCATTGGTTTCAGCCATTTATTTAGACCACAGATTTTCCTACAAAGGAACAAAATTTTTAAATTAAGAACAAAAAAGGATTGCCACTGTAAGTTAGTAATACAAAATTTAAGTAATTTAAGTAATTAAAGTATTACTCTCAGAAAAAATTACTGTCTGTTCATAATAATTTAATGAATACCAAAAGTGATGCCGAAAGTTCAACAACGGAGGAATTTTTAGAAACTTCATCAAGTTCCAGGTTCAACATTTTCAAATGCGACCCGAACCTCTTTAGTCAAAATAATGACCGCTCAATGAAACCCAGATGTCTAATTTTCAATACGGAGATAAAATGGAGATCGACGGGAATTTTCGGATTTTCGGTTACGAACCCAATAATTGGAAAAGTTGCTGAAGTAGCTTTGTCTGCCCCGGCGACCCAGGTATCTGTCGAGAGGGCATTCAGTTCTCTGCGCCATATATTTACCCGTCTAAGGACTCGGCTGAGCCAAAAGTCTTTAGAAAATATTTTGATTTTAAGACTAAATTCCAAAGTGCTTAAAAATGTTGAATTTAACGAAGGGACAAACATATGAAATGTATAATAAATCTAGATAATACAACAAATTACTTTAATCGAACTTGGTTTTATTAGCTTTTATATGTTTTTATTTTTCTCATTTTTCCCTCACAAAATGTCAAAAATGAAGAAAATGTTTTGAGGAGAAAGCAGCATAAGGCAGTTTTGATTTTTATCAGAAAATTTTATTGTGACAAATATCACCGCCCTAGGTTGAAATTTTTTTATTTTATTATGACAGATTGTGAGGGATATTTTACGAACCCTGCTTTTGATGCAAATGTTATTGCTTTCTCTGAAACCTGGCTTAACTCGACTGTAAATGATAGTGAAATCTTGTCTTAAAACTACTTTATTTATAGAAAATATCGTTCGTGGTTCTAGAATTCAAAATGACTTTATTGAAGGCCTCATTGAACTATCTTTGCTGCAGATAAATTGGATTTGCAATCACAATGAGCGAATTTTAGACTTGACTTTTGTATCGAATAATTGCGACGCCGCTGTGTCCGTGTTCCTTCTTTATCTCTCCCTGAAGATAATCATCATCCTACCCTTCAGTTATCTTTAAATGGGGTTTTCCACTCTGCGAGAGCTTCAACAAGGCCACAGCTAAGATTTTGCTTTAGAAGAACGAATTATTCGCAGCTTTTGCATTCGTTATCTATAACTGATTGGTCATGCCTAACAGATGTCCCTGTTGCAAATGGTGTGGCGTATTTCTATGGTGTCCTTTACAGTTTGTTTGATAAATATGTACCCCTTTTTAGTGCTATAACTCCGTACAGCTCTCCGTGGTTTACTTGTCAGCTTTCTTATCTAAAGAATAAAAAATCCAGACTCTTTAAACGATTTAAACAAACTGGCTCGCAGACGGAATTTGCCAAATATTCTGTAGTCAAATCAGAGTACTTAAAACATAATTCTGAATGCTACAATAACTACCTAGTATGCTGTAAAAGTGACTTTAATAGTAATCCGAAACTATTTTATTAATTTTTTTTATTTTTTATTCGAAAGTCTCAATCCTTTCCTCCCCCCTTTTTTTAAATTCTGTTGTTGCTTCCGATGTAAATAGTATTTCTAATTTATCTCAGAGGGTGAAATATAATGATATAACGTCCAAAACTATAAATGTTACCTCTGGTGTGCCTCAAGGAAGTCATTTGGGACCCTTATCATTTGGCCTGTTGATTAACAACTTACCTCAAGTTATTAAGTTCACAACTGTTTTAATGTTTGCTGACGACGTTAAACTGTGTTTGTCCATATCATTACCGATTTCTCGTTCTCGTCTTCAATTAGATCTTGACTATTTACAGACTTGGTGCAAACTCTATAATTTATATCTTAACTTTTCTAAATATATGTTTTGACTTTTTATACCCGTTACTCGTAGAGTAAAAGGGTATATTGTATTCGTGCAAAAGTATGTAACAGCTAGAAGGAAGCGTTTCCGACCCTATGAAGTATATATATTCTTGATCAGGGTCACTAGCCGAGTCGATCTAGCCATGTCCGTCTGTCCGTCTGTCTGTCCGTCTGTCTGTCCGTCTGTCTGTCCGTCTGTATGAACGCTGAGATCTCGGAAACTACAAAAGCTAGAAATTCGGCACTAACAACACAAATTCTTGGGCTTCCTACGCAGCGCAAGTTTGTTTCAGCTGAGCGCCACGCCTCCACTAACGCCCACAATCGCCTTAATGGACTTTTAAAAAAGCCTGGCGCCGGTATCTTTACAGATTTTGTAAAAGTGTAAATGCCATTTTGTTGTGTATATTTATACCTATCGAAATATAGAAGACATTTTTCAAATCGGACCGTTCATTAAATAGTTATGCGCAATCAAAAATATTGTATATATCCATCTCCCTTGCACTCCCTTTATCTGAGTGACGGGTATTAGATATTCGGGACACCAACCCGACTATAGCGTTCTCTCTTGTTTTAAAATCCTTTTTATATAAATATCTGACTCATTCGTATAAATTGTGTGACGACCCAGCGTCACAAACAATAAAAAAGAACATTCCAAAAAACACATCTATCTTTTTTATTCTCCCTACGCCGCACCACATTCAAAATACGCGCCAAAATCGCACACATTCAAAAAGCGCGCCCAAACGGATACGCTGGTCACACTAATATATCGGTAATGAACTACGAGGCCTGGCCACACTATCCCCACCGATACTTCGATAACCTAATACCATCGCTATATTAGAGACCCGATAACGAGTTATCGATAGCAGGATTCTCAGTATCGACCGCTCTGGGCACACTGAACGGGGCCTATATAAGCAGAGGCAAGACCCCAGATGAGTCACTTGCGTTCCGACGATCTTCGAGCAACAAGGACAAATATCCGGAAATCCAAGTAGATCGTTCCCAACGACCCGGAACACTACGAACCCGACGCACGCACGACGAAGCATTTCACGTACCGGACCATACAGCGCCAACGCGATCACTCGGCCTATCCGCAGCGTCAACGCGATCACTCTGCCCATCCGCAGCGCCGAAACTCGAAACAAGCAGTGCACCTCTTGGCCAAGTCACTGACCAGTAGTCAACGACAGCAAGCAGTTCATCACTCACGCTTCCGTAGCATCGGATCCACGACAGCAAGCAGTTCATCACTCGCACTTCTGTAGCGCTGGATTCACGGCGGCAAGCAGTTCATCACTCACACTTCCGTAGCATCGGGTTCACGACGGCAAGCAGGTCATCATTCACACTTCCGTAGCATCGGATACACGACAGCAAGCAGTTCAGCACTCCCACTTCCGTAGCATCGGATCCACGACGGCAAGCAGTTCATCAGTCACACTTCCGTAGCATCGGATCCACGACGGCAAGCAGTTCACCACTCACGCTTCCGTAGCATCGGATCCACGACGGCAAGCAGTTCATCACTCACGCTTCCGTAGCATCGGATCCCGACAGCAAGCAGTTCACCACTCAGCCCTCCCGGAGCGCCAAACCGACAGCAAGCAGTCCATCCTTCGGCCCTACCGTAGCGCCGAACCACCGAAGCAAGCAGTATCGACTCACGTATACGTCATCACCCGACAAACCCCACTGTACAATTACTACGAAATACACGCCTACTTTATAGTTCTATCCCTCTGTGTCATTATTGGGGAAAGGGAGGTAAATCGATATATAGAGGAAATATAAATATCTGTCGCGAACCCCGACCACGGCCACTTGTAAAGTAGTTTTCTTCGGCTGGGATGCGGCTCAGTCTGGCCAGGATCCCCTTTACAGAAAATTTATAAAGGATGGGACATGGATGGGGGATGACTGGTAGGCGGGCGCTAGGTGGAGTTGTCCGCCCCCGTTAATCGATCAGTAAGACTGAGAAAAATGTTTATTTGGTATACAAGCGGGTAATACAGACCCCGCGGATCACTCTTCGGATACGCCTATGGGGAAAACAAAAAGGAGGGCAACATATCTCTTTAGAGGGGGGGAAAGCCCTCTTATATCGCACTAGTTCATTCTTTGTGGGTCGCGGCCTGGATTACAGTCTAGCTGGCACGCCTGACTCCCCTCAGCATTCACCGATGGGGTCACCCGTGCCCCTTGACCAAACTTGTCGGAGTCCCGCTGTACCGCCAGCAAGCGCTGGTGGGGCAGGGCGCCGTCAAGTAGTAACCCCGGATTCGAGCCTTATTCTGGGGTCAGTCTAGAAAGAGATTATTTTCCGGTCGGCTTGTCCGACCCCGGGCAATAAAAATAGACATGCAATAATTTATACTCCGTTTTCCAGCCAACAACTCAGGGTTTTTTTTTATTTAAGAATGTTTTTTGTTCCTTCATGTTCTTCGTTTAAATCTCTCCGCTTATAATATTTGCCAGTTTCCTTTACATATTTACAGAGTATTTACAGAGTCTTTATATCTAGCCCTTGAGGCCCGAATACTAGGGAAAGGGGCGTCTCTAACCTACCCCAAAACCGTACAACACCGCATCGAGATCGGAAAAAAACCTTTACAAACACGTGGCTGATGGCCAGTTTGGGGTTTTCGTGGCCACTCGGTGCGGGTCTTGCGTCTCACTCACCCATTCTGCTACACACGCGTGTCGGGTGTGTGTGTGTATCTCTCCTGCGCAGGTCTCCTCGCCGCTGGTCCTGGGCCGGGAGATCTACGCCGCGTCCTCGTCCTGCTGATTCTGCCTCCGGCTGTCCAGCGTCAAAACGACCGCTGGGGTTCTCTTGCGGTGGTGGGCTGGGCTCCTCGAGGTGTCCCTTTGCTCCTGCTTATTACTTCTCCAGCCAGCGTCAAACGACCGCTGGGGTTTTCTTCACTATGATCCGTGTCACTCGACCGCTCGGAAACCACTGACTCCTCTATTCCCTTCAGTTTCTTGGTTTGGCGTCGTTTTCTTGAAAACTTCCAAGATTCTATCTTCCTCTCGTTCGCACTTAAGCGGGCCCTTGGCGCGTGCCAGATTTTCGCTAGTGTGCGAATTCCAGTGTGTATTGCGATCCTATTCTCCTCTCACTCACTCCTAGGGATAAAGTTGGCGCGTGGCAGTTTTCGTGGTGAGTTCTCGCGCTTTGTGTGTGTGTGTGAGGTGAGCTTTGGTTCGCTAGCGGTGAGCGTTCCGCTTGACTATCGTGTGTGGGGGTTCGTGCCTACCCTTAGCCTACGATTAATACTAGACCTATTGATTAATACTTATCTGACTACTTAATTACTTATTTTAAATTATTAAATTTGTGAGGAGCCGTATGGTTCCTTACATTCCCCTCTTACTTCGGGGGGCGTTGTGAAACGGCGATCTCGTCCCGCTTGTTAATGTGGATCCGGAATTCCCCTCCCCCCTACTCGGAAGAGAAATTTCCGGTCCACCCGGCGTCCGCTGCGTTCTTGTGGCATGATATGCGCCACCAGGGATCGCGGCAGGCGATTCCCTCCCATCCGGATGCGCCAATGTGGTGGGGGGACGATCCACTCCTCGTCCTCCGTTGTTGCTGGGCGAGAGTGATCGTCGCGGCAAAATGATGCGGCGTCCTGGGTCGGTGTGGCTTTTGCCTCGCTATGCGTGGGTACCTGCTGTCGGTCCACGGTGGCCAGTTCTAGGGATCGTTGCTGCTCGTCAACCCAATCCATTTCTTCCGCCCAGCTCGCGAAAGCGGGAGGTTGGGTGCCTTCATCTCTCTCGTCTGGCTCTGTGGATGGAGTGTGGGCGTCAGGCTGTTCATATGCCCCCAGGGCCGGCATCTCCTCGTCGGCGTCGCCTCCGGTGGGTGGGAGTGCCTCCAGCCAGTCTCGGGTGGCTCGCCGCAGTTGCCTATGGCTGACCCTCGGTGCGGATGGGTGTAGGGGTGTGTGTACCCACGGTTGCTCCTCACCACCGTCTCCCTCGAGGGACGTAGGGCTCTCGCGATCGGGTTCCTCCAGGTCCTGGGTCTGAAGCGGGCATTCAGTCCCTGTGCTGCTCGTGCCTGAGTCGACCGTGCCCTCCAGTGTGCTGACCTCCCATTCACCCGCGCTTTCGTCTCCGGAAGGGGATGGTGACGGCGGAGCGGCGGGACGGCTATCCTCGTCGTCGGTGATTTCCACGACCTCTGGGGTCGGGCTGACAAATGCGCTCGGCGTGTTGATTGGTGCGCTTGCCGCGTTGTTTGAGGTGGTGGTGTCCGTCTCCTCCTCGTTCTTCTCACACGGGTACTCCAGCAAGACGCCATTCGGGCTCAAGGTTTCCGCTGCAACCGCCGTACCAGCCGTCTCCAGCCGCCATAGGTGGGGTTCGTCGGGCACACTTCGGCCTAGCGCGGCTTCCGTGGCCTCTGATCCGGGGCAGGGTCCGATGGCCTCCTCCACGCACTTGATCAGGTGCCACCAATCAGGGGAATTCCCCGTCGTCGAATCTGTGAAGAAACAATGGATTAGTTCTGGGTTTTCAAGGTGGTCTACCTAGCGTTTGTACGCAGCTAGATGGGTCGTGATGGACTAAGACGGGTCGATTAGTAGTTAGTTCTCCGGAGGATAAGTTAGTGCGGCACTGGGAGCATGGAGTTTTTCCCCCGTAGGGGAGTGAGGACGTTGGGAAGGCGCACCTTCCATCAAGTGGCCCTCACTGACTCCGCGTTGGCTCCTTTCTCAGTGGCCTGCCTCGTAAATTGCTCGTAGCTTATTCTACGGTATCCCCGGGATCTTCGTGGTCGTCAGGCTTCGGTGGTGCTAATTCCTGGGTTCCTCTGGGATAGGTCGCCTCTTTCAGGTCGGCCAGCGCTGCGGTTCTGCATTGTCTTCCGTGTAGTTGCTGAAGTCGTACTATTGTGGGCGCGATAAACTTGACGACTTTGTATGGCCCTTCGTACTTGGGCGCGAGCTTTGCGGCGAAGTTGTCCGCTGCCTTGGACAAGTGATGTTTTCTGAGAAATACCAAAGATCCTAGCGTGGGTTTCCAGGCGCGGCGGCGGAGGTCATAATGTCTCCTCTGTTCTTGAGAAGCTCTCTGCGTATTATCCTGTACGGCCTCAAACACTTCTCTCATCTTTTCTGCCTTATCAAGGGGCAGTCGAGCGACGTTTGTGTCTCCTGGCGTGACTTCATCGTACAGGGCTCCTGGGAGGCGTGGCTCCATGCCGTGAACGATGAAAGCTGGACTAAATCCAGTAGAGTCTGAGACGCTGCTGTTTATAGCCAGATTTAGTTCTGGCAAGAGCTCGTCCCAGGTTGTATGTTTCTCTTCGATGTATTGGGCGACCATAGTCTTAATGGTTCTATTTGCCCTCTCCGTCGGATTCTGCTGCGGAGTGTAGCGCGCGGTATATTGGATCTCCATTCCGGCTTGTTTGCAGAACGCCTTGAAGGACCGACTGGTAAATTGGGTCCCGTTGTCGCACACGAACACGCGGGGCACCCCGAAGTGGTTCAAGATCCGTTCTCGAAAGGATTTCTCGAGGTGAGCTGAGGTGGCTTTTCTCAAAGGAACCAACTCTACCCACTTCGAAAACGCGTCGAAGAATACAAATAGCATACTATTTCCACTCTTGGATCGCGGGAGGGGCCCAATAAAATCTGCACAAACCGTGTCAAACGGCTCACTTATCTGTCTGGTGCACATTTTACCGGCCGGCTTATTCTGGCTTACCTTATAGCGCTGACACGTATCGCACTTACGGACGTATCTAGCCACATCACGGAAGAGCCCTGGCCAGTAGTAATGTTGGGCAACCCGTGTGGTTGTCTTTCTAATCCCGAGATGTCCCGCCGTCGGCTGGTCATGGCACTCCAACAGCACCCGCGGTCGGTGTTCTTTGGCCACACACAGCTTCCATGGCACGCACTCCTCATCATCGGGCCGTGATCCTATATGTCGATATAGGTGTTCGTTCTCATAAACGTAGTCTGGGAAATCTTTTGGGTTCTCCTGTACTAGTTTTACCATCCGCTGGTACCAAGTGTTTTCGGTGGCGTTTTCCTGAATCCTGTGTACTACATCCAAAGGCTGGCGGGACAAAGCATCCGCGACTATGTTTTGGTCTCCGCGTCTGTATTGAACATCAAACTGATACTGTTGCAGTTCTAGCGCCCAGCGCGCTATTCGGCCGGTGGGGTTATCGATTGAGTTAAGCCACTTCAGCGCGAGGTGGTCGGTGATTACCTCAAATCGATACCCTTCCAAGTAACAGCGTAATTTCCTGGTGGCCCATCCAATAGCCAGACATTCCTTTTCTGTGGCCGAATAGTTTTCCTCGGCGGCGATGAGACGTCTGCTAGCAAACGCGATGACACGCTCCGTGCCTTGGATCGTCTGAGTTAGGACGGCTCCCAGACCTACGTCACTGGCATCGGTTTGAAGGACAAATTTCTCGCTGAAATCCGGGCATGCCAACACGGGTGCCTCCGTGAGTTTCCTTTTAAGTTCCTCGAATGCATCTTGTTGCTCCTGCTGCCACTTGCCATTGCCACTTTCTTCCTTTCTTGAGGAGTCCGGACATAGGCTGTACTATGCTCGCGAAATTAGGTACAAAACGCCTATACCAAGAGGCTATTCCGAGACAGCGTCGCAATTCTTTACACGTAGTGGGTGGACTCAGTTGACGCACGGCCGCGATCTTCTCTGGGTCCGTGTGGATTCCCTCCTCGCTAATGACATGTCCTAAATATACCAGGCTGCGCTTTAAGAAACTGCCTTTCTTCGGGTTGAGACGAAGGTTCGCCTTACGTAGCCGTTGGAATACTTCCCGCAGATGAAGAACATGCTCCTCGAGTGTGGCTCCTATGACAATAATGTCATCCAAGTACGCAAATGCATGGGGCTCCAAGTCGGGCCCTATCACGCTGTCGAGTGCTCGCTGAAACGTGGCCGGTGCGGAATGTAGGCCGAACGGCATAACCTTCCAGTGATAAAGTCCTCTCCCTGGCACCGTAAAGGCTGTGCACTCGCGACTGGTCTTGGCCACCGGGATCTGCCAATACCCACTCTTTAAGTCTAGGGTGGATATATACTTTGCGTGCCTTAGCCGTTCTAGTATGTGAGTTATCCTAGGTAATGGATACGCGTCTGGTACTGAATGGGCATTTAGTTGCCGGAAATCAACGCATAATCTCATTTCTCCTGATTTCTTGCCTACTAGTACAATTGGGGCGCTATGAGGACTCCGTGAGGGCTCAATGCAATCGTTGCGCAACAGTTCATCAATCTGTTCATCTATTATCCTCTGCATCGCCGGGTTCTTAGGGAAATATCTCTGTTTGATTGGCTTGTCATCGCGCATGGTAATACTGTGCTCGGCGATATGTGACACACCGGTCAATCCTTCGAACTTAGCTAATTCGTCCTCTAGAAACTGGCTCACCCAGGGTTCTACGGCTTCCGTGGCCGGCTGTTCTGGGGTTTCGTTAATAACTGCTAGCGCTTCTCCGGCGTTAGCCGATGCTCCCGCCTCCTTTGAGAAATCTAGGCCTCGCGAATCGCAAAGTGTGAGTCGTGGCTCCAAAATTGGGTCGCGCCAATTATCGGGTCCTCTGGTTGCCCGGCGAAAAGGATTATTTTTTACCGCCCCCTCGTCTCGGGGTGGAAGAATATTAATCGGCCCCCGGCCCCGTGGTTCCCGCATTCCGGCTGCTCAGGCTGGTCTCGTGGTTCTGGTTCTCGGCTTCTGATGACGGTAGCTGGCGACTGGCGAACTGCAGTCGATGAAGGAGGAGATAGTACAAAATTGGTCGTGGTTGTGCCTAAGTTGAAGGGACTCAATTGCAAAGCCACGCGCCCACATTGCAGAGTG
Organism: Drosophila lutescens; assembly: GCA_037075285.1. Classification (NCBI taxonomy): domain Eukaryota; kingdom Metazoa; phylum Arthropoda; class Insecta; order Diptera; family Drosophilidae; genus Drosophila; species Drosophila lutescens. Next base: position 75,075 of record JBAMCF010000436.1, read on the forward strand.
GCGGAAACGCCGCCGAGGAAATCCATGCCTAATAACACGTCTTCTGTGATCGAGGGTAATACTAACAATGGAAATTTAACCCAACGCTGGTCTAGCTGGACTCTTGCTACGAGTGACTTGGTGATCTCCTTCTTGGAACCTTCCGCGAGACTGACTTGTGTTCGTACTGCCACTACATTATCTGACGTGCCGACAAGTTGGATAACTCGTTCACTCACGAAGCTCCTGCTGGCGCCCGTATCAATAGTGGCGTCGAAGCGCTGGCCCCCGATGCGGCCTGCCTGAACTCGTAGTACCATATCTAATTCCGGGGATTCATCCTTGCAGTCTCCGTCCGCTCCCCGAGGGGGCGAAGACTCCTCTCGTTTCCCGATCGAGGGCGACGGCAGCATTCTCGGGTGTATATCCCGCGGCGTCCACAATCCCAACAGAAAAGAACTCTATGATTCCGGCAGTCATAAGCGAAATGTCCCTCCTCTGCACAGTTTCTGCAGGCTTGTCTGACGTTATACAGCGGATTTATTTCCGCATTACCAGGTTCTGGGGTCACGGTAGATAGGACCGGTGTTTGCCCTAAAGGGGCCTGTGATGCTCCGTGGCTAACTTGGCGTGGGCGCGATTGTGATCCTGCTAATATTCTCGTGTGTTGATGGATGCCTCGATCCCTGGTTACCTCGTAGTTCACTGCTAAGACAGTCAGTTGCTCCAGTGCCGTGAATTCGTGCCGTCTAGTAAACAGCTGGTACTCCGGTTGTAGATTCTCATAAATCCTCTCCAATTCCTGGGTGCCATCGTATCCTGCTCTATGCATCATGAGTCGGATCTGAACTAGATATTGTTTAAAGGTTTCTCCTGGCTGTTGGTATCTCGTACGGATTTCATCCTCCAATCGCTGAAAATATCGAGGTGGTAAAAAAAATCAAGGAAAGCCTTCTTAAAGGTAGCCCAAGATTCGCCGAGTAATTGGCTCGTCCTGAACCAATGTTCCGCTGTATCTGTCAGAAGTCCTGGTATCGCCTGTGGCATCGTTTCCACGTTGACTTCATAGGCATTGGCCCGCTCCTCGAGATGCTGAATAAAGGTGATGGGATCCGTTGTTCCACCGAACGTTATTCCCCAGATACGTAATTTTTCGGCCAGTGTAGCGGCGGTCATCTCGGCTTTCCGAGGGAAAACATCCCGTCTGGCTGAATTATCTTCCTTGTCACGTATTGCTTCTGGAGTACCGGTGGCTCCGATCGGTGGAACGTGTAGCTGTGTGGGACCTGGTGATACCGGGCTCGGGGCTCGTTGCTTCTTCTCACTCATCCCGGCGTTGATTTCGGCCTCACACTCCCGAAGTCTTGTGATAATTTCGAGCTCGTGGTCTTCGCGACTGTTGAACGCCGCTAAGCGGCTTCTCATTTCCTCTACGCTTCCTGTCGCTTCCAGAGAAAACTCCTTAAGGATTGCCTCCAGCTCCCGCTTCCGGAGATATGAAATCCAACGTGCTCCCATAATTCCGAGCTACTTGGTGATCCACGAGAAAGTTTTCCGGCGCGTCGAGAGGGAATAACTACCAAATAATTGAGGTTTCGGCAAAAGCTGACAAAGTCGGGCTTTCGGCGCGTAAAGAAATTAAAGTTAAACCAACGTGGCAAGGACTCGCTGGTCAATCGACGGTAGCTAGTCGGGATCACGAAAGAGGACACAAGAATTATAGAGAAGTCGATCAAACTTGGAGAAAACTGCGTTGGGACTCGGAGGACGATGACTTCCCGTAGATCGATGTGCACTCGGCGGCGGCTAAAGTTAAATTGAAGCTGGTTCTTCCTGTCGAGGGTATTTTTGCTGATCTGGTCGGCTGTCAGCTTCGGGTGCCGGAGAGACGATCGGCAAACCAAACAAAAATGGCGGTTGCTGTGAGAGTACAAGTTAAATTCTCCTTGCCTCGTGTTCTTAAGTTTCCCGACTCAAATGGTGTACCGGTAAAGGGTTCGGCCCGCTCGCTCTCCCTACCATGCTAGATATCTATGTACTCGTGCTACTATGTTTGTCTCGCTCTGGGGTTTTTCCCCCCTCTTAGGTATACATGGGCCACGTGTTCTCTGGTACCGTGTTCGTACGTTTCTCGGGACTGTACTTGCTTAAACTTCTAGGTTATACTCGCTGTGCTTGCTTAAAATTTGAGATTCGTAGTAGTATTAGTGGCTCCCCTCGATATGTAGGCCTCTTCTTTCGTATCGAAGTAAAACAAATTTTCTCTCCTTGTACCCAAAAATTTTCAAAGTCAAATGTTCACATGGGTCTTTAGGCCATATATTGGTCATCAAAAATTCGTAAACCCCATGTCCCTGTTCGGGCGCCATCTGTAAAGTAGTTTTCTTCGGCTGGGATGCGGCTCAGTCTGGCCAGGATCCCTTTACAGAAAATTTATAAAGGATGGGACATGGATGGGGGATGACTGGTAGGCGGGCGCTAGGTGGAGTTGTCCGCCCCCGTTAATCGATCAGTAAGACTGAGAAAAATGTTTATTTGGTATACAAGCGGGTAATACAGACCCCGCGGATCACTCTTCGGATACGCCTATGGGGAAAACAAAAAGGAGGGCAACATATCTCTTTGGAGGGGGGGGGGAAAGCGCCCTTATATCGCACTAGTTCATTCTTTGTGGGTCGCGGCCTGGATTACAGTCTAGCTGGCACGCCTGACTCTCCTCAGCATTCACCGATGGGGTCACCCGTGCCCCCTTGACCAAACTTGTCGGAGTCCCGCTGTACCGCCAGCAAGCGCTGGTGGGGCAGGGCGCCGTCAAGTAGTAACCCCGGATTCGAGCCTTATTCTGGGGTCAGTCTAGAAAGAGATTATTTTCCGGTCGGCTTGTCCGACCCCGGGCAATAAAAATAGACATGCAATAATTTATACTCCGTTTTCCAGCCAACAACTCAGGGTTTTTTTTTATTTAAGAATGTTTTTTTTTCCTTCATGTTCTTAGTTTAAATCTCTCCGCTTATAATATTTGCCAGTTTCCTTTACATATTTACAGAGTATTTACAGAGTCTTTATATCTAGCCCTTGAGGCCCGAATACTAGGGAAAGGGGCGTCTCTAACCTACCCCAAAACCGTACAACACCGCATCGAGATCGGAAAAAAACCTTTACAAACACGTGGCTGATGGCCAGTTTGGGGTTTTCGTGGCCACTCGGTGCGGGTCTTGCGTCTCACTCACCCATTCAGCTACACACGCGTGTCGGGTGTGTGTGTGTATCTCTCCTGCGCAGGTCTCCTCGCCGCTGGTCCTGGGCCGGGAGATCTACGCCGCGTCCTCGTCCTGCTGATTCTGCCTCCGGCTGTCCAGCGTCAAAACGACCGCTGGGGTTCTCTTGCGGTGGTGGGCTGGGCTCCTCGAGGTGTCCCTTTGCTCCTGCTTATTACTTCTCCAGCCAGCGTCAAACGACCGCTGGGGTTTTCTTCACTATGATCCGTGTCTCTCGACCGCTCGGAAACCACTGACTCCTCTATTCCCTTCAGTTTCTTGGTTTGGCGTCGTTTTCTTGAAAACTTCCAAGATTCTATCTTCCTCTCGTTCGCACTTAAGCGGGCCCTTGGCGCGTGCCAGATTTTCGCTAGTGTGCGAATTCCAGTGTGTATTGCGATCCTATTCTCCTCTCACTCACTCCTAGGGATAAAGTTGGCGCGTGGCAGTTTTCGTTGTGAGTTCTCGCGCTTTGTGTGTGTGTGTGAGGTGAGCTTTGGTTCGCTAGCGGTGAGCGTTCCGCTTGACTATCGTGTGTGGGGGTTCGTGCCTACCCTTAGCCTACGATTAATACTAGACTTATCGATTAATACTTATCTGACTACATAATTACTTATTTTAAATTATTAAATTTGTGAGGAGCCGTATGGTTCCTTACACACTATTATCTTTAAAGAACTTACTGTGTGAAATGGTGACAAACTCGATACGCAAGAGTGACTTAAAAATACTTTTTAATTGCAGTGATTTAGGAAAAAAAATTTTTAAATTCCATTCATTGACGTACAATGGTCTTATTTATCTCAAAAATTCGGGTAGAGATGCCTCTAGATTGAGGCCTAGGAGGTTCCTGATGGCTGCGTGTATAATTTGATTCTGGCCTTCTGATGCAGTAGGATAATGGTAGACTAATTCATCGGCTTCTTTTATAAAGAGAGCCAAATAGAGTGGGTCTCCATTCTTCAGTTACAGAAAAAAATGGTTCTTAGATATATCTGAGAGGGTTTGTGCAGCTTTTGCTGCTGCGGCTACTACAGCTGCTGATGCTGATGTTCTCTCTTTTTATCGTTGTAATCCGTTCTTGTGTTCGTACTCTATTGACAACAATGTCTTTCAACGTATTTCTACTGTACAAGACCTGGGAGTTTTATTTGAGCATAAACTTTGTTTTAATGATCACATATCACTAACTTGTAATAAAGCTAGGAGCCTTTTAGCCTTTACGAAGCGTTGGTCTAAGGAGTTTGATGACCCTTATACAACCAAGCTTTTATATGTATCTCTTGTTTGTCCATCGTTAGAGTATTGTTCATGTATATGGTCAGCGCAGACGTTAACATGCCAAAATACATTGGATGTTGATGGCAGTTAAATATTTAATGGTTAAACACTAGAAATCCTAATTTGTGATTTAACTAATGTGGGATTGGTTTTCCTTTTTAAATTAGAAAGTCCCACTATTTGTTGTATTATAATAAGTTGATAGTTTTATTTAAATGAAGTTAGTGATAAGTAATTCTGATAAGGTCTTAGGTATTTTAATGAAATTATAATCAGGTTAAACTGCGTTTTTTTTTGATAATTTGATCGCGTCGTCGTTAGCTTTCTTATTTCGCACGTCTTTCTACTTCGTCTCTCTCGTTGTGAATGATCGGCGAATAATTCTTTTCTCCTTCGCCAAAAACTCTTTTCTGATAGCAGCTGGTTACTGATGGGTTGGTCTGAACGGAGCTGCCAGACCTATTCCCACAACTCGGCCATCCTTCTAAACATTCGTCCCGAATGTATCGGCGTCGTCATCAGAGGAAATTTGCATCCACGGCTTCATATATTCGGCGCAAGAGGTAGTGCATCTTGGCCCGTCAGAAGATAGAGATTCTTTTACCACGTCGTAAGTGTCCTTAGGCTTGACTTTGATTACTCGATAGGGACCCAAATACTTAGGTTTCAACTTAAGCCCACCACCAAGTTGAGTACGTTTTATAGCGACAATATCGCCGACTTTGTATGTTGCTGCTGGTCTATGTCTAAGATTATACGAGTGCTTGTTCTCGTTTTGCATGACAAGGATCTGTTGCTTGGCAGCTTTACGGATCTCGTCTCGATTATCCTGGAACATTTGGATTAGTTCTTGCTCGATCATTTCCTTCAGCTTGATGTCAGTTTTAGTGCGCATCTTGATTCCTACAAGTAGCTCGAATGGAGTTGTATGTGTACTCCTGCAGTACGTCGAATTGATTGTTTGCTGAACCTGGTTCACAAACTTTTACCACTTGCTGTGGTCATCTATGGACAGTTTGGAGAGCACGGATACAATTGTGGCTTTGAGGCGTTCAACTTGCCCGTTTGCTCTTGGAACTCCTGTAGTAACTGCATGAAGTTCAATACCCTCGTTCTCACAATACTTTTTGAAGTCGTCTGAAGTGAACGCTGTGCCTCGGTCGGATATTATTTGTACAGGATTGCCAAATATTGCGCTCTGAGCTTCTAGTCTGGTGATGACGTCCTTGGAAGATGTTGATTTTGTGGGATACAACCAACAAAATTTAGTAAACCCGTCGATGACAGCAAGAATGTGCTTGTTTGCCTTGTGAGTCGATTCAAGAGGTCCCAAATGTGGAATGTTTGAAGCGGCTCTGCTTCCTTCGGCAATGGGTGTAACTCTCCTTCTTTTTTCCCAAGTTTTCGGTTTAGGACAATACATGGAATAAACCATTTGATTTGTCGTTGAATTTTTTCTTCGTGTTTTGGAATGTAATATTCCTTTCCGATGATCTCCTTGGTCTTCTTTACCGAAAATGTACTTTTTCATGAGCCTGTCGAATGATTTCGCGTTGGAGGATTGGTGGTACAACTATCAGTTCATCGTCGTTCACCAATTTGTACAGCAGACCAGATCTCATGAAGAAATTGTTGTGGCTGACTTTCTCAGCAAGGATGAACACTCTTTAGTTTGCTGTGCAAGCTTTCGTCGGAGATCATCATTACAGGGTAACGGCTTAAAGCATCGGCATGACGTATGCGCGTGCCTGATCTGTGTTTAACTTCAAAGTCAAACTCCTGAAGTGCAAGGATCCAATGTGCGACTCGAGTACAGACTTCTCTTTTTTCCATCGTTTTTGTAAAAGCATTGCAATCGCTGACCAATTTGAAATGCATACCTAAAAGGTAAACTCGGAATTTTCTAAATGCTTCTACCACTGCCAAGATTTCTAACTCGTAACTGGAAAACTTTCTTTCTGCGTTTGTCGTTTTCTTACTCATATAGTAAACTGGATGTATCTGGTTGTCATTGGGCGACTTTTGAAGCAGAACTGCTCGGAAACCATCAATCGATGCATCTGTATGAAGCTCTGTTTCGTGCTGAGGATGAAAAATCTTCAGAATTGGCTTCTGGGTAATCAGAGTCTTCAGCATGTTAAAAGTATCTATCTCTCTGTCAGAGAAAACAAACTTGGCGTCGTGCTCCAACAGGTCGGTCAAAGGTTTGGCTATGATTGAAAAGTTCAGGATAAATTTACGGAAGTATCCAACCAAACCCAGGAAGCTTTGTAGTTGTTTCTGGTTTGTCGGTGAAGGAAACTTCGTCACAGCCTTCGTCTTTTCGTCCGAGATACAAATCTTTTGGTTTTCAATACTATGGCCTAGAAACTCGATTTTCTTTTTGAGGAAACAGCATTTCTTTAGGTTGATCACCAAACCGTAGTCTTCACAGCGCTTGATTACTGTCTTGAGATTGGCTACTGCTTCGCCTTCGTCTGTAGCTGGGACAATGATATCGTCGACATAGGGAATCGCGTGCCTTTGAAATATGCCTGGAGAATTCGTAAGGCCAAAAGGGACTTTTAGGAACTGGTACTGGCCATCGTGGGTTACAAAGGACGTGAACTTGCGGCTTTCGACATCTACGTTTACGTGGAAAAATCCGTTTTTAAGGTCCAGCGTGCTGAATACGTGAGCATCTTGCAGACGGTCCAATTGATCTTCGATCAAAGGAAGGGGAAACATATGGCGTACTATTACCTTGTTAATCCCTCTGTAGTAAATGCAGAGTCGAGTTGTATTGTCGCGCTTCTTGACCAGGACGACCGGACTGCTGTACTCGGACTCAGAGTGCTCGATGATTCCGTCCTTGAGCCACTGCTCGATTTGATCGTCGATAATACAACGCTCAAAGAATGCGAATCTACGCGGACGCGAATGTACGGGGGTATCGTCTTTTAACACAATACGCATCGCAACGTTTGTTGTTTTTGTACTCGTCGGCTTATAGTTCTTTATTAGATCGTAAACTTCGCGTTTTGCTTCAGTGGTTGCACACTCGTCAATTTTTATGTTCAAATTTTTGGCACTTTCGACGTTAATTTTCATTAGCGAACTTATTTCACTTTCGGAGTCGTGGTTTTCCCGGCTTTGTATTTTAATTCCGTCCCGACTTATTAGAATTTCAGCGTTGTTGCAAAATTCTGCGCCTAAAACAACTTGTACGTCCAGAAAGTCAGAAGAAACAACTAGAAAATTCTGTTCAAACACTTGATCGTCAACTTCGAATTCTTCTTTAAACGAACCGAATGGCTTCACCCTGTTTTTGTTTCCAAAACCGATAAGAAAAATGTTCACAGCGCTCAATTTGGGCCTATTCAAGCTTACGTACGTTGTTTCACTTATAATATTGTATTTTCTGCCTGTGTCAATAAGAGCTGTGTACTTGTTGTTTTTCATAAAAATGTCTTTACACATGGATAGTTTATCATCCGATACTTTGCGCGTATTTTTCGGAGTTTCAACCGTTTCAATTTTGCCTGTGGGGCAGTCTTTAGAAATGTGTCCATAATTATTGCAATTAAAGCACTTCCGACCGTTGCTTCGATTAGGGCACTGATTTGATGTATGGCCACTTGCACCACAGTTGTAGCAATTCACCTTTCTTTGCACGGATACGTCTTTATGGCCTGCACTGTCTTTTCCAATCGCGTATTTTGACTTGTCTTCTTGATTTTTTGGCTTTCCGGATTTTTCACGAATTTTCTCGTAGCACTTTAACTTTTCCTTGAACTCTTTCAAGTCTTTAGCGTTGTACAAAATCGATTTATTGACGCTCAAATCATTGATGCCATCTATCACGTATTGCATAAGTGCACTGTTGTCTACACTGCCACGAGAAGCCATTTCTTTCATTTTCAGAGGATATTCTTGAACACTTTCATTGTTTTTGATCTTCCTTTCGGATAGCAACTTATGTAAATGAGCACCATTCACTTCGGCTTTGAACTCTTTGATCAATGCGACTTTCAGCATTTGCCAACTTCTGATACCACGCTCACTCATAATGTACATTTTAGCGAGACCTTTAAGAGAACGTTTCGCGAAAATGAATTTTTGCAGGTCATCCCAATACATAATGGAAGCCATGTCCTCGAAATCGGAAACCCAAACCTCAACTGCAAGGGTATCATCTCCACTGAATGGTCGAATAGAATCTTCTACATCGCGAAAGTTTACGGAAAATCGCGGCGAATTCACGGCGAAACTTTGTACCGCAGTGGAATCGTTATTGTTAGATGCCTCTGTGCCAGCCTTTGCGTTTTTGTTGCTCCTCTTAGCCTGCTTTTCTGCGTTGCTGCGTACAGAACGAAACTCGTCGTCTTCATCGTTCAAACTTTTCTCGTCGTTGTCTTCGTTATTCTCCTCTTGTTCGTCTATTTCATCGTCATCGGAATCCTCCTCATCAGCATCTTCTAGTAGTTTTCCTACACGTAAATTTCGGAAAATGTGCAGCATAAGATCATTTTTGTCGTGTTGCAAGCCCAAAATGTTGCAAATTATGGCGAGGTCATTGTTTGACAAATTTTGCGCGACGTAAGACACCTTCTGGTTGAAGAGCTCATCAGTTACAAAATCAAAGCCTTCGAAACCACGTAGTCGTTTTTGATTATGCCGATCACCGTCATATTCGTACACAAATTTGTGGAAAAGGTCCACATTCTTCTTTTTTCCGTTTTCAATGCCTGTAAAACCGAATCAAAATCGGCAAGGGTCGACATGGTTGCAGAAACAATTTTTGCACACTTTTCGCAAGTTCTACTTTGCTCGTATTCGCTGTTCTTCCTTCTACTCATATTCGTCGTTCAAACTCACGGTCTGTACTCGTCGTTTAAATACACTTACGCGTCGTTATAAGCATTTGTATAGTGCAGATTATCGAAGTATTGTGGCGTCGTTTTCACACACTCGTACGTCGTTTTTGCAAGCTTTTCTTTTCTGTTTCCACCGTCTTCGTCGTTGTAAATCTTTGTTTTTAGCACACTTTTCGTCGTTCTACTTAACACTTTTCACGTAGGTTGAGCCCCCATATTTGTGGGATTGGTTTTTCTTTTTAAATTAGAAAGTCCCACTATTTGTTGTTGTATTATAATAAGTTGATAGTTTTATTTAAATGAAGTTAGTGATAAGTAATTCGGATAAGGTCTTAGGTATTTTAATGAAATTATCAGGTTAAATTGCGTTTTTTTTTTGATAATTTGATCGCGTTGTCGTTAGCTTTCTTATTTCGCACGTCTTTCTACTTCGTCTCTCTCGTTGTGAATGATCGGCGAATAATTCTTTTCTCCTTCGCCAAAAACTCTTTTCTGATAGCAGCTGGTTAGTGATGGGTTGGTCTGAACGGAGCTGCCAGACCTATTCCCACACTAATGTTGACTTACAATTTTTTAGGTAAATTCGTTTTGCGGATAGAAATAATGTTTTATTTTTGCATAGTGATTTTTTAAGTCCTTTTTAGGTAGTCACTCGCGAGGATATTACTTGTATCCTACCGGCTGCGCCAATTATGTTTTACGTTTCGGGATATATATTAAAAAAAAGGAATTTTTATTAAAATATACAGCGGAGTTTTTGTTGGTAAAGTTCTTTCATGTTAGATCCCAAGTCTTAAACTGATTTTACATAATGCATTATTCTTATAACTATGGATTTTACCGGTGACAGCGACGAGAGCAGAGAAAGTGGACTTTGATTAGAGAATTTTGATTGGTGAAAACTGTGGCCAGATGTAATGGTCATAATTTATTTGGATTGGCCAAAGCTTTTATGCTGACGAATGGCTTCTTATACTAGACCATACGCAAATCCACGGGGGGTGATATACACTTGCCAGAGAAAATATGCGTACAAATATTTTCCGGAACTTTAGAGCTTACCATCGAACAACTGAATATAATGAGCTCTTAATAGCAACATAATCAAAGAACAAAATGTGCAGAATGATTTTAGATCTCTTGGACTAAACTTGGTTAATTCCAACTTACCTACTCATTTCACTAGTACCTGCAGCTCTTTGTTAGATGTTTTCTTTGTTAGTGATCCGTCCAAAATCCTTCTCTATGATCAATTGTGTGTGCCATCGTTCTCTAAACATGACTTGATTTTTTTGACATATGATTTTATTTCTGATAATTCACCCCGACTTTTTAGTTATAGAGACTATAAATCAATTAATTGCAATAACCTACTAACCGAATTTGACAATTATGACTGGACCAGTATTTATAACTTGACTTCGGCACAGGACCAACTCCTATTATTTAACTCCAACATTAGACAGCTGCGGGATAATGCTTATAAACGCTGGAAAAGATACAAAACCGAGAGTCTGCACATTATTTTCAAACTACTGAGAAATTTGGTCACAAACCTTATCTCCTCTTCTAAAAGTATATAATGCCTATAAACGCTGGAAAAGATACAAAACCGAGAGTCTGCACATTATTTTCAAACAACTGAGAAATTTGGTCACAAACCTTATCTCCTCTTCTAAAAGTAGATTTTTTAACAATAAATTCGCCAGTGCAGAGACCCCTAGTCAAGTTTGGAAGGATTTGAGGAGCCTGGGGATAGGTAAACAAAAAGCAGTGGCTAAATCAGACCTTGATGTAGATGCCCTTAATAAGAAATTTTCTGAAGTCCCTTCTCTCATTCCACCACAAAATTTGTACCTGAACTCAACGACATCCTGTCTGTCTGTCTGTCTGTCTGTCTGTCTGTCTGTCTGTCTGTCTGTCTGTCTGTCTGTCTGTCTGTCTGTCTGTCTGTCTGTCTGTCTGTCAGTCTGTCTGTCTGTCTGTCTGTCTGTCTGTCTGTCTGTCTGCCTGCCTGCCTGCCTGCCTGCCTGCCTGCCTGTCTGTCTGTCTGTCTGTCTGTCTGTCTGTCTGTCTGTCTGTCTGTCTGTCTGTCTGTCTGTCTGTCTGTCTGTCTGTCTGTCTGTCTGTCTGTCTGTCGACCGACAGATACGTCATCACCCAACTTTACAATTACTACGAAATACACGCCTACTTTATAGTTCTATCCCTCTGTGTTATTATTCGGGAAAGAAGGTAAATCGATCTATAGAGGAACTATATCTGTCGCGAACCCTGACCACGGCGAGCTATACCGCCTCCCAAAACAGGGTCGTTACAGTGGCGCCCGAACAGATTGAAGACAAATAGACAGAAACCTCAAAACACCACAAAGATCGTTTACCCTCTTCCTCAACAAAGCACAGATAAAATGGCAGACAAGCTAACTCGAAGCTGGATCTCCAATTGCAATAAGACACAACTGGAAACCTATCTGATGGAATTTAACATCGAGCCAGAAACACTGTGCGAAGACATGCGGAAACAAATGTCGGAGTTCATAAAGAACGGTGACCACAGCGAAAAAACCACCATACGCCTCCTAGAACTGGCACAAAAACACGCAAGGACCCCATCACCAACACCCGACGGATCAGGGAATCAACCGAAAGGCGCGAAGGGGACACCCAACACGGAGCAACACATCAGCGAGAAAACCCCAAACTTGCTACAAATACCAGACATGCAAGCGACAAGCAGCGAAAAACCGATACCCGAACCCAGGAAGACTGACAAAGTGGCCACAATGGGAGTAATACGAAGCTGGGGAGAATTTTATGATGGCACGGGCGACCCGACAGAATTCATCTGTAGAACGGAAGAGCTGGCAAGGGCCTATGGGATAGAGCTCGACCAAGCAGCAGGAGCTATGGTAATTTTGCTCAGAGACTGTGCCCTGGACTGGTGGCATACCCACCCAATTCCAATGCCATCATGGAAAAGCTTCAAGACAGAATTCCTGGGATACTACAGACCAGCGGACTCCGAAGAGAAAGCAATGGAAAACATAACACGCAGGCACCAGGGTTCAAACGAGCCAGCAAAGGACTACGCACGGGAACTTCGTAAAATCATGAGATTTACCACTCTCACGGAGGAAAAGAAACTAGAGTGGGTCTACCGAAACAGTCGAGTGGAGTTCAAAAAGTATGCTAAACGGGGGGAATGCCGAACCCTAGCGGAATACTTACAGTTGGCAGAAGAATTCGAGGCCCTCCAACCACAGGAACGCGCAACACAACAAACACCGGAAAGCCACTAGACACAACGGCAGCAACCGGGAAATTTCGGGGGACAAACGAGAAACCAATGGAGACCCCAAGAACCCCCACAAGCACTGAGCAGAGGAATAACTCGATCATTCAATATGAATAATAGATGTTCAAGGTGCGAAGAAGAGGGTCACAGAGGACAGCAGTGCAACAACACGCCAAGAATATTCTGCTGGATATGCGGACAGGATGGAATACGAACGATCCATTGCTGTCGCCGGAACGAAACATCGGGAAACGCCAGAGGCCCATGGGATCAGAGCGGGCGCCCAGGGCAAACACCACACCCGCAACATCAATAAACTTTAACGGCCGACGACTACTTGCACAAGTAAATATAGGCAACACAAGAGTTCGCGGGGCCATAGACACAGGAGCCACAAGAAGTTTCATCGCCAGGAAACTAGCCAGCAGCATAGCCAAGCATGGGACGGAAAAACAAGTAACCGAAGCCATTAGACTAGCAGACGGAACAAACAGAACGGTCACAGAGGCACTGGAAGTACCAATACAACTCGGGAACTAAACAAGCACAACAACGCTGCTAATCCTCGAAGAGGTAATCGGCGACCTCCTGCTGGGGATAGACTTCTTGGAACAATGCAACGCGACACTACAATGCGGAGGACTCACAGCAAAAATGAACGGGAACAAAAGAAAGAAAAACAGAACGAAAAAAAAGAAGAGTCACGGCATCAGATCACTAGCGACAGGCGATCTAACAGAAGCAGAGGTACAAGAAACCCTTAAAAAAGAGTTGGAAATGATGAGTCAAGTCAAGGGAGTCAGCCATATTGCCACGCATAGGATCTTCATGAAGCACGATCGCCCAATCAAACAAAGGTACTATCCTCGAAACCCAGCCATGCAAGAAATAATAAACAAACAAGTGGACGAGCTTCTGGCTCAAGATCTCGTCGAACCCTCGCATTCCGCTTACAGCTCACCAGTAGTACTAGTAGAGAAGAAAAACAAAGAATGGAGACTTTGCATAGACTACAGGCAGCTGAACGAGCACTCAGAACGGGACGCATACCCGATACCCCGTATGGACCACATACTCAACCAACTACGGGAGGCCAAATATATAAGTACACTGGACTTAAAAAGTGGCTACTGGCAAATACCGATGGATAAAGGGAGCAAACAGTTCACCGCTTTTACCGTACCAGGGCGTGGACTGTATCAGTGGAAGGTAATGCCCTTCGGACTACACACTGCACCAGCCACGTTTCAAAGAGCTCTGGACTCAGTCATAGGACCGGAGATGGAACCCTTTGCATTCGCATACCTGGACGATATAGTGGTCATCGGGCGTACCAAAAGGGAACACATGGAAAAGCTACAGGAGGTAATGAACCGACTACGCAAAGCAAACCTGAAGATAAATGCAGAAAAATGTCACTTCTTCAAGGAAGAGCTGAAGTACTTAGGCCATGTTGTAAGCGCAAGGGGGATACACACGAACCCGGGAAAAATAGCCGCGATCCTAGACATGCCAAGCCCACAGACAACGAAGCAAGTACACAGCTTTCTGGGAGTAGCTTCGTGGTACAGAAGATTCGTTCCAAACTTCACGGAACTGGCACAACCACTATATAACTTAGTGAAAAAAGACACAAAGTTTAAATGGAGCGAGGACGCAGAACAGGCAACACAACACCTGAAAAAAGCACTAACGGAAGCACCAGTTCTGGCATGCCCAGACTTTGGGAAAACTTTTCTACTCCAGACGGACGCCAGCAACTGCGGATTAGGAGCAGTACTAACTCAAGAAGACGAAAACGGCGAGCACGTGATATCGTACGCCAGTCGGAAACTCACAAAGACAGAGCAGAACTACTCAGCGACCGAAAAGGAATGCCTGGCAATTCACTGGGGCATCCAGAAGATGAGGATGTACTTAGAAGGTTACCACTTCATAGTCATCACAGACCATCAGGCCCTAAAATTTGATGCAGCATGTGACACGGGTGCACCTTGTAACCTGATCCCTGTAGATCTATTCCGGGAAATGAAAACGACCACGTTAAAATCGTGCGAAACACCATATGTTAATTATAATGGTGACCCGATAAGGATTCTTGGTGAGTTTGTTGCACAAATTAAATTCAAAGACACCTATGCCAACTCTATTTTTGTCGTGACCCAGTCTAAAAACATGCCTCTATTAGGAAGATCCTTTTTACGAGCATTCAATTTCGAATTATTGCAAGTCAATGCTATAGAGAGTAGTGAAAGCACTAAAACGCTAGTAGATCAAATTCAGAAGGAGTTTTCTTCAGTTTTTTCAGATGAATTAGGAGCGTATCATGGTGAAACAGTCAAGCTTCGACTTTCGGAGGATGCTAAACCTATCTTTCACAAGCCGAGACCCTTACCATTTATGTGGAAGTCAAAGGTAGAGCAAATGATCAGAAAGTTAGTAGACCAGGGCATGCTTGAGCAAGTATATAGTTCGGATTGGGGGACCCCTCTTGTTCCAGGTTTCAGTATCCTAATGGTGAATTGAGGGTTTGCGCTGATTACAAAGTTACCATTAACAAATATCTCAATGAGTTTAGGTACCCGCTTCCAAGAATTGACGAGATATTCGCTGCATTGCAGGGAGGCCAACGTTTTACGAAACTAGATTTATCTCAAGCATACAATCAGTTATTACTTGATCAGGAGTCTCAGTCATTATGCACGTGGAGCACACATGTAGGAATCTTGAAGGTGAAAAGATTGCCATTTGGCATTAAGACAGCCGCGTCCATATTCCAAAAGACAATGGAGTCTTTGCTTCGAAACATTCCGTATGTTGTCGTTTATCAAGATGACATAACCATCACCGGTTTAGATTTTAAATCCCATGTAGACACATTACGAAAGGTTTTAGGAAAGCTTAAGTCAGCAGGGTTACACTTAAATAAAGCAAAGTGCATGTTTTTCAAAGACAAAATAACATATTTAGGGTTCGATATTGACAAGGATGGTCTCAGCAAAAACAAGGAACGAGTTTCGTGTGTGCTCAACGCACCAAATCCAAGGAACATTTCTGAAGTTCGTGCATTCACCGGAATGGTCAACTACTATTCCAAGTTCATAGATAGATTTTCCGAGAAAATGGATCCTATTTATCAGCTTCTCAGAAAAGGTGTAGAGTTCCGTTGGACGAATCAATGTCAAAATGCCTACGAACAGATTAAAGAAGATGTTGCATCTGATCACGTGTTGGTACATTTCAATCCAGAATTGGAAAAAGTTTTGACCACAGATGCGTGTAATACAGCAGTAGCAGGTATCCTTTCACACAAGTTCGTAGATGGTTCTTTAAAACCAATAGCTTTTGTTTCGCGAGCTATTCAGTCGAGTGAAAGAAATTACAGCACTGTGGAAAAGGAGGCGTTAGCAATTGTCTTTTCCGTTAACAAACTTCGCCAGTATCTACTGGGCAACAGGTTTACGTTGCGTACTGATCACAAACCTCTACTAACTCTATTTGGCGAGAGTAAAGGATTGCCTGTAATGGCGTCAGCTCGAATCCAAAGATGGGCTTTAAATTTATCAGGGTTTGATTATAGTGTAGAATATGTGAAGGGATCAGTGAATGAAGCAGATAGATTATCGAGAATTCCACAAGTTCCAGTAACACAGACACAGACGGAAGAGTGTAGTTATGTGAATTTCGTAACTCAGCATAATCATTTAAACTTAAATTTTCAATACATAGCCAGACTGTCTCGACGTGATTCCACATTGTCAAAAGTAATAAAGGCAATAGAACAAGGTACCATTCAATCCTTAGATAAGGAGTTTCAACCCTTCATTCAGAAACACACAGAGCTATCAATTGAATACGGCTGTTTGATGTGGGGATATCGGACCATTGTACCCAAGAAACTTTATAAGGAAGTTCTTGAATCTTTACACAGATCGCATTTAGGCATTGTCAAAACCAAAGCATTGGCTAGTAACTACTTGTGGTGGCCAGGGTTAGACAAGGACATAGAGTATATGATTAGTAAATGCGACTCATGTCAAAAACTCATGGATAGTCCCAGCAAAAGCCCCTTAATTCCATGGAGCCCTGAAGACTCAGTATGGAAACGAATTCATGTCGATTTTGCTGGACCCATCAAAAATTATTACTTTATGGTTGTGGTCGACTCGTATTCGAAATGGAGCGAAGTTGTAATCACAAAACAAATTACAAGTAACTTTACAGTAGAAAAGCTAAGAGAAATGTTTTGTAGATACGGATTAGTAGATGTCTTAGTCACTGATAACGGGCGTCAATTTACATCGCAGGAGTTTAAAACTTTCATGGAAATAAATGGTATAAAACATGTTTTAACCGCTCCAGGTCATCCTGCCACGAACGGACAGGCAGAGATTTTCGTTAAGGTCTTAAAAAAATCCATTATAGCAACACTCGATAAGGACTGTCACGGAAGTTTAGAAACCATTACAAACAGATTCTTAGCAGATTACCGAAATTCACCTCATTGTACGACGGGAGAAACCCCAGCAAAGCTGTTCTTTGGCAGAAGTCTAAAGACTAGGTTTGATCTCATGAGTCCACCCACAGTCAGCTCAAGAATTTTAAAGCAACAAGAGAAAAGCATAGAAGGTTATAAAGGGAAGCGTAATGAATCATTCAATCAGGGACAAAAAGTATACATTAGGGATTACACGAATCCAAATAAGGCAACTTGGTCACAGGCAACAATAGACAAATGTATAGGATCTCGAACATACTTGTGCAACCTTGCTTACAACCACAGAATCATTAAGCGGCACACTGATCAAATCCGAGCTCCCGAGGATAACACCAAACGAACGGACAACATGGATCAGGTTCACAAGAGTGCACAAGTGTGGAACCATGCAGATATACAAAATGAGAAATCTGAAGTATGTGTGGACTCTTCCTCTAGAAGTCCAATTAGGAATATAACACCTAAAAGAAGCCTTAGACCCCGATTGGAGGGAAAGGTCGTCAAGCAATGAATTGAATTTGTAAACATTGAAATATCTGAATCTGTAATCATTGAAATTGTAAACATTGAAAATATGAAGAAAACCTTTAGAAGGGACATGTTATATAGCAGATATTTAGTATATATCGTATGTTAAGCTTTTGATCGATATCTTTCCCTGTGTATTCGATATAAGAGATCTTGTACTAAACAGTGACGGCCACACTTTGAATAAAACCATGCTGGAATACATTACAGTTTTATTATAGTTTTATTTCACAAGTTTTATCTGGTCAGGATCACTGCTGGCATTCAACTAAACTTGCTCTCAGCTCACGACTCGCACCAACCCCCGACTCTCTGAGAGAGTGTGAGCGCGATGAGATCGAAAGAGAGAGAGAGCACAGTGAGAGCAAGCTCTACAACAACAACAACGTACACTAACATTATACAAGAATGATCTAGAAGGAATACAGTAACTTATACACACATACATACTAATACGTAGCCATCCTGCTACAAATATTTATTTACATCAAAAATAAAAGTGGTTGAAGAAAACGATGTTTAAGCGTGTACGATCAAGGCTGCCATGCGAAAGCAAATGGAATTACTTGGCGTGAAACTCTGGGCAAACCGAAAACTTAACTATACTCCACTTATGCATTTGATTATAAAAGGTAAATACCTTATCCGATTTTTATATGACACAATATTAAATTTTATCGTTATTTTAAACATTTTCATAGACGGAACACGGAACTGGAATTAAATAAAATAATACAACACCATTTCCTACAAGCTTATGGACCGTGCTTACATGCCGCAATGCTTTTCTAATTATAAATTTCAAAAAATGTGTTGAAAGAATAAAAATAAATTAGTACAAAAAACATATTTTCCTTTTAACCATTTTGAATTGGGAAAGGGTCTTCTAGGTAGCTTCTACAAGTGTCTTCTGAGTAACTTTCAGAAGTGACTTCGGGAAGTGTCATTTCTTCCCGACGGGGGTGACTTCGGCGATCCGAATGCGATATCGCGGACGATTGTTTTCATCTTCTAGACGTGACTAAATAGTGACTTCCGCGATAGAAAATTCTTGCAGGGAACAAGGCCCTGTGGGCTAGTCGCTCAACTGCGGATCTTGTCGGACTGAGTTCAACCCCGACTGAAAACAAATTTTTTTTTAAGTTTATTTATTTTTTAAACATTGTTTATTTAATATGCATTTTTTAAATTGAAAGAAAGGTAAAGACCAATAATGGTTTGAAAGATTTCGGTGTAAATCATTTGTTTCTAGGGATAATGTGGTTGCTTTTTTGTTTAAAAAATAAAATTATTGTTATTTTTGGTCCCTGAATTGAATTTAAATTGTATACTTAAAAAACAACGACAAAAAAATTTGAAAAAAACAACAAAAATGCAAAAAAAAAACAAAGTAAAATAAATTTAAAAAAAATATCCAGCTAAAAAAATTCTTCGCCTCAGAGTGGACTCGAAACCTCGATCGCATTATTCGCAGGCCACCAACTTACGCAATGCGCCACAGGCCGTTTTAAAATGTTATGCGCAATGTGCCTTATGGGACGATTCCTTTTCGGCAATATAATTCAAGAATCGACAAATGAGATATAAATTGAATTTTGATTTTTCGGCAGCGCGGAGTGCCGAGAGCGAGAGAAGTAAAGTCTATAAATAGAATGAATACGTGTGAGTCGAGTTTGACCAAAATTACGCTGCCTCCGTACATTTTCTTGCTCCTCGTTACACCTCCTAGTGTTTATATTCTCTTTGGCTAGACTATAGCAAGGCTTTCGACACTGTCGATCATTTTATTCTATGCACTAAGTTAGAAAAACTATATAATTTTTTAAACCCAGCTACAAGCTTGGTGAGAACATACCTGATGGGACGGTCTCAATGTGTTGTAACGGAGTCTGAGACCTCAGACTTTTTATTTACTACTGTTTTCAATATATGTGAATGATCTTCCAAATGTCTTGTCTAATTGTGAAGTCTAGATGTATGCTGAGGATTTGCAAATGTATGTGAGTCGTCCATACAGCTGTATATCTGAATGTATTGATGTCAGTAATAGTGAACTTAAAATAGGAAGCAATTGGGCGAGGAATAACGGACTTCAAATAATTCCAAAGAAATCCAAATGAATGATTATTTTTAAAAAAGAAATAAACTCACCATTGCAAAGCCTCAATTTTGATACTGATGAGATTGAATACGTAAATCGAATTGTGGTCAACAGCACTCTCTCGTGGTCTAACCATAATTACTATATAGTTGGTAAGACGTATTGTCAACTACGGCAAATAAAACTGATCCAGAGTATTTTACCAACCGATAGTAAAATGGTGTTAGCAAAGTCGATTATAATCCCTTCATTATTATACTGCGTTGAAATATTTGGAAAATGTGACTCAATAAGTAGGAATAAATTAAACGTAGCATACAACAATATACCAAGATTTATTTTCAATATTAAACCACACGATGCAATATCGAGTCATGCTAAACAAATCTTTGGACTAGACTTTTCCACATTAGTCGAATTTAGGTCACTGATTCTCCTCCACAAAATAGTCACGACCAAGGAACCGAATTACTTTTTTTCGTTCCTCATTATTAATATCAGGACTTATAATTAATCAATTATGTATTGGCCGTTTTGTTCGACCACTAATGACCATCTCTCGGGCAGCTGCATAATTCCGCGCTCGAAGAACTTTTGGTCTTTTCCAGCAAAGAATCGAGACAAGTGGTTTTCGACAGCCTCATCTGAATCAAAGTTTAATTTTTGTTAATTTTTGACGAGTGACCAAAGATGTGTGGGGCCTAGCGTTGTCATGGGGAAAGACTATACCCTTGCGATTAGCTAGTGCCGGCTCCTTTTTTTTAATTTTTCCCGCTAAATTGGATAGCTGGCGACAGTACACATCTGAATTGATGGTTTCATTCCGTCTCAGCAGCTCAAAGTGCACTACACCCTTCCAATTCCACCAAACAGACAGCATAACTTTCCTCTGATGGATATCGGCCTTTGATGTGGCTTGGGCTGGCTCATCTTTCTTGCTCCATGATCTTTTTCGTTGGACATTATTATAAACAACCCACTTTTCGTCGCCAGTAATGATCCGCTTCAAAAAAGGATCGTTTTTAATCCGTTGCAGCAGAGAATGGCAGATATTGATACGCTTAGTTAGGTGAATTTCCTTTAAGTTATGCGGAACCCAAACATCGAGCTTGTTTACGTAGCCAAGTTTCTTCAAATGGTTTTCAACCGTTGTATGCGACACACTGAGCTTCTCTGACATCTCCCGCGTTGAATAACGCCGGTTTTCATCCAGCAAAGCCTGAATTTGTTCGTCAAAAACGGCCGATGGTCGACCAGAACGTGGGGCGTCTTTAACTCCAAAATCTCCAAGCCTGAATTTGGCAAACCAGCGCTGACACTGGCGATCACTCATGGCATCTTTACCATACACTTCGCATAATTTTTCGCGAGCTTCGACCGCTTTTTTCCTTTTCGGAAATAAAAAAGCAAAATGGTGATCGATTAGTCGTAAATAAATTAGATTAAAAACGATTACTAAATGACTTTCTTGCCCAATAATTTACGAATGTGTGATTTTTATTTAAATTTTTATGTAAATCTGTTCTGGGTGATTTTTGCTACTGACCGTTTTTAAAGATCACACAAAAATGGTTCTAGAAGACAGGAAGATAGGTGGGAGGAGAAGCCGTGAATAAAATTGTTTAAACATTTCCATTTGTTTAAACAATATAAGGTATATACAATTTTAAAGCACAACAATTTATTAGACAAATCTGTTGTAAGATATGTAAATTAAATATTTATTTAGAAAAATTATATTAGTATTATTCCCCCAAAAAGCAAATTTCTATAGTTTCCGTGACACCGACGGTTTTGTTTATTTGGTTTCCAAGAAAATAAAAAAACAAGAGATATCGCTATAGTAGATATATCAGATACCCGTTACTCAGCTTATGGAAGTGCGAGGGAGACGGAGATATGCGTGCAACAAAGCGACTGCTTGCACTGCTTGAATTTTATTATTTTTAATGACTACACTGTGGGGAAAAAGTCTTTTTTTTTTGGCATAAAGGCAGTCCAGTTATTTAATGTCTTGTGTATTTCTCTTTTAGCCGAAAACTAACAAAAGTGTTTGTGTTCTGTTAAGCTTTAGTTAAAAATCTACGCTGATTGACGCAAGGTTGTTATAGAATTGTATTAACAAAATGATAAAGAAACAAGTGTTATCATTGCTTTTTGCCCGTTTTTGCCACTTAAAAAAAACACCACCAAATTTTTAACTTTCTGGCTTTTTCTTTAGAGACTTAAGGTCAGGGGTGCTCATTCCTATGGCACACGAGCACAATTGTTTTTGTAATAGCACTAAGCATACGGCAGTGCACTTGCCATGCTTGCCTATGCACACCCCGAGTCCTCTTTGTGTCGCTGTCCGTAATAGATAAGAGCGAGCCAAGCCAACAACAAATTCCATTGAACTTTTTTTTTCTCCTCAACTCACAATGTAAAGTGTTGTTGTCTTGTTCTCGGCTCTACACTGACACTTTTTTTTGCTGCGTTTTTGATAGAATTTGATTTAAGTTTGAGTTTAGTTTATTGTGGACCAGCGACGCATGGATTTCATTGGATTTCTTTAGCATTTCGTTAAAATGAGTGATGCTTTGGCAAGTGATTACTTTGAAATAAATTTTAGATGTGAAAGTCAGTGCTTAATTTGCCACAAAGTTTTGTTGGCTGAAAGAACTAATTTTCGCGAAAGGCATTTTATAATTTCTAATTCCAAATTATAAAGACCTTTTAATAAATATAAATATTGATACTTTTCTAGATCAAATGTAAATTTTTAAGTGAAATAACCAAATGAAGTAACCAAAATTATTATTTTTCAGAATTTAACTTTTTTTTTTCTCCCAGTGTTCATTTTGTAGCAATAAAACGGCGTCGATACATGTGTGCGTGTGTTGTGCACTGCCGTAAGGCCATTTTGAGCACCCCTGCTTAAGGTGGAGGATAATACAAATTTTTATTTAATAACTATCATACTATATATTTGTTCTCTAAATAAATATGTTTTATATTAATGAAACAAAATATTCTGAACAATTTTAGGGGGTTGACCATAATGGTTTTTTCAACCAATGGAAAAAATCAAAATTCTTTTTGCGCATAAGCAGTATATGTTATAATAATTATAAAACTGACTTTTTTCCCACTGTGGAATGGTCTGATTTTTAAAAAAATGTCTTTTTCATTTCGATAGGTATTACTAAACACTACAACAACTTTTCCGAAATCTTTAATGATGTGGGCGCCAGGCACAATTTAAGATCGTTTAAGGCGATTGTGGGCGTTAGAATGGGCGTGGCGCTCGGCTGAAACAAACTTGCGCTGCGTAGGAAGCCCGAGAATATGTGTGGTGAATCTCAACGTTCTAGCTTTTGTAGTTTCCGAGATCTCAGCGTTCATACAGACGGACAGACAGACAGACGGACATGGCTAGATCGACTCGGCAAGTGATCCTGATCAAGAATACATATACTTTATGGGCTCGGAAACGCTGCCTTCCCTCCTGTTACATACTTATACAATATACCAGGGGTGCTCATTCCTATGGCACACGAGCACAATTGTTTTTGTAATAGCACTAAGCATACGGCAGTGCACTTGCCATGCTTGCCTATGCACACCCCGAGTCCTCTTTGTGTCGCTGTCCGTAATAGATAAGAGCGAGCCAAGCCAACAACAAATTCCATTGAACTTTTTTTTTCTCCTCAACTCACAATGTAAAGTGTTGTTGTCTTGTTCTCGGCTCTACACTGACACTTTTTTTTGCTGCGTTTTTGATAGAATTTGATTTAAGTTTGAGTTTAGTTTATTGTGGACCAGCGACGCATGGATTTCATTGGATTTCTTTAGCATTTCGTTAAAATGAGTGATGCTTTGGCAAGTGATTACTTTGAAATAAATTTTAGATGTGAAAGTCAGTGCTTAATTTGCCACAAAGTTTTGTTGGCTGAAAGAACTAATTTTCGCGAAAGGCATTTTATAATTTCTAATTCCAAATTATAAAGACCTTTTAATAAATATAAATATTGATACTTTTCTAGATCAAATGTAAATTTTTAAGTGAAATAACCAAATGAAGTAACCAAAATTATTATTTTTCAGAATTTAACTTTTTTTTTTCTCCCAGTGTTCATTTTGTAGCAATAAAACGGCGTCGA
The DNA here is from genome assembly GCA_037075285.1 of Drosophila lutescens. Lineage (NCBI taxonomy): Eukaryota > Metazoa > Arthropoda > Insecta > Diptera > Drosophilidae > Drosophila > Drosophila lutescens. The sequence continues at coordinate 99,014 of JBAMCF010000436.1, forward strand.
TACATGTGTGCGTGTGTTGTGCACTGCCGTAAGGCCATTTTGAGCACCCCTGCAATATACCCTTTTACTCTACGAGTAACGGGTATAATAACAATTTTAAGAAAAACTTAAAATGTTAAACCGTTACCAAAATCTCATGCTGATCGGAGCAGCATGATTTTAAATTTATATTAGTCATTTGCGGGTATTCCTTAAGATTATGAACCACACATTTATAAAGAACTTTGAAAACATTTAGGGGAGAAGGGGCTCAAATAGTAAAAGGGACAGAATAATATGTGGCCCTAGCGGCCAAACGGCTCGTTTAAATTGCGCGCCGTGTTTACTTTAAACATTCCTTCTAAGGTGAAAACTGTAGAGGGTTCTGTATGATGACACATGGTTCTTATTTTATTTTTTATGACTTCTGCAGGTTGGTCATAGTCGCAGTATTGGTTGCGCTCATGGTCGAATTTGTAAGCGAGAGCTTGATGAGCCAAATTGCAGTCAAACTGAGCAAAATGGCCCAAGTCGCGGTTAAGGGGGGCAAAACAAAAATTTGACAGCGCGAAATTTTTAAGGAATAATGGAATTGTAGAAATTTTTAATAGCAAAGAAAGGTTAGAAAAAGAAAAACAACATATGTACTCCATTTTAGATCGAAGGATTAGTGTCCAAAGAGTCCAATACAATTTTATGAAAACTATCTTTTTTACCCTATACCGTTAACAGCGAAAGAAAGTTTCGTACTGTTATTACCCCAGTACTGGGGCTAGACTGGTTTAAAAAGTATGTTGACATTTTGCAACGTTCCTCGAAGGCTTTACAATTGACTTCAAAATGATTTATGAAGAAGTTATAGCCAAAAGAACAGCCTTTATTTATAGCTGATATGTCTAACCAAACTTTTCCTACTATTAGAGCCCCCTTTTCCCCTATAACAGAAAAAATTTAAAAAAAAGTTTAAAAAAAAAACAAAATGAAGCTAGCTACGGCTAGCCTCGCAGATCATTCCTATTACAATAAATTTAAAATTGCAAAATGTTAAATTTCGTTTTATTTTGTCATTAATTTGTCTATCCTTCCTATGGAAGCTATATTATATAGTCGTCCGATTATTGTTAAAATTAATTCTAAATTCTAAATAAAATATTAAAAAATAGTCATATCTCAGAGAAGAAGATAATACAATAAAAAACCAAATAATTTCGCACTATTTTCCGATCGTTCCTATGGCAGAGCTATATGATAAAGTCGTCCGATTGTGATAAAATTAAATTCGAAATTCAAAATAATTTAAAAAAAAGGTTATTTCAAGCGTTATAAAAAACTCCGATACTTGAATTTTTTAAACCAATTATTTTCGATTATTTCTATGGGACCTATATGATATAGTAGTCCGATCCGGCTGGTTCTAACTTTACATTTAAATTTTGTTAGAAATCTACTACCTGCGAAAGAAAGAAGACTTTTTGAGAAGTTTCAGCCCGATAGGTTCAAAAATTAGAGAATAGTTGGCGTTGAAACGGATAGACGGACGGACGGACAGACGGATCGAATCGACTAGTGATGCTGATTAAGATTATACATATATACGTTATAGTGTCGGATGCGTCTCCTTCACAGCTTTTCAAACTTCTGACTGAAATCATAATACTTTTATTATGACACTCCGTAATCAAAAGTCTTTGCATTATATCTCGCGAACAGTTTAAGTTTAAGCTATCAAATTTGGATTATGGGTTGATCTTATTTATCTAAAAAGTTTACAATGTTCCTTAGCAATTTACAAAAATATGCTTATATTTAATAGTTAAATCATTATACCCTCTGCAAGGGTATACAAAATCAAATTTTGGGGTCTCATATTGTTTTAATTTATAGCCAGTAGGGGAGAAGGGGGGTCCAAAAGTAAAAGGGGCTCATTTAAACGGCTCGTTTAAATTGCGCACCGTGTTTAATGAAGGTTCTTCAAAACACCACAGGGCTGCATTTGAGCTTTAAGCGCCATCAGTTGAAGAAACTACGAACCAATTTCCGTCAATGTCAAATTTGTGAAAATAGTCTCATTCTGTTTGGGATACTTTATTAGACATTCTTCGCTCGCGAGATTTAACAAAAAAAAATTTCTGAAGGCAATCTCATCAACGCGTTTCTCTTACTAAATATTTTGTTGGTCTTTAATCTTCGTGGTATTTAGCCAAACTTCAAACATTCCTTTTGGGATGAAAACGGTTGAGGGTAGTATCTTTAATTTTATTCTTATGACTTCTGCAGGTTGGTTGAACTATTGATCAAAGTCGCAGTATTGGTTGCGCTCATGGTCGAATCGTTAAGCGAGAGTTTGATGAGCCAGATTGCAGTCAATCTGAGCAAAATGGCCTAAGTAGCGATTAAGGGCGGGAAAACAAAAATTTGACAACGCGGAATTTTTAAGGAATAATGGAATTGTAGAAGTCAAGGAAGAAAAATAATAAACTTAAAAAAATATGGACCTCAGCGTCTAACAGGTATAACCGCATTTTTAATAGCAAAGAAAGGTTAGAAAAAAAATAAGAGAGAACGCTATAGTCGGGTTGGTGTCCCGACTATCTAATACCCGTCACTCAGCTAAAGGGAGTGCGAACGCTGTACTCGGGTTGGTGTCCCGACTATCTATTGGGGCTAAAGGGAGTGCGAGGGAGATAGATATATAAACAATTTTGATTGCGTATAACTTTTTAATGAATGGTCCGATTTGAAAAATGTCTTCTACATTTCGATAGGTATTAATAAACACTATAAAATTGCCTTTTTATTTTTTTAAAATCTTAAAAGATGTGGCCTCCAGACACATTTGAAAATCGTTTATGGCGATTGTGGGCGTTAGGGGGGGCGTGGCACCTCGATGAAACAAACTTGCGCTGCGTAGGAAGCCCAAGAATATGTGTGTGAAATCTCAACCTTCTAGCTTTTATAGTTTCCGAAATCTCAGCGTTCATACAGACAGACGGACGGACGGACGGACGGACGGACAGACGGACAGACGGACAGACGGACATGGCTAGATCGACTCGGCTAGTGATCCTGATCAAGAATATATATACTTTATGGGGTCGGAAACGCTTCCTTCTCCCTGTTACATACTTTTGCACAAATACAATATACCCTTTTACTCTACGAGTAACGGGTATAAAAACACAACAAATGTACTGAAGGATTAGTGTCCAAAGAGTCCAATAAAATTTTATGAAAATTATCTATTTCAGTCAGATATTGTAACGCAGTGAAGGAGACGTTTCCGACCACATAAAGTATATATATTCTTGATCAGCACCAATAGCCTAGTCTATCTAGCCATGTCCGTCTGTCCGTCTGTCCGTCTGTCCGTTTCTATGCGAACTAGTCTCTCAGTTTTAAAGCTATCGCAATGAAACTTTCCCAAAGGTCTTCTTTCTATTGCAGGTAATATGTCGGATCGAGCCGGATCGGACCACTATATCTTAAAGCTCCCATACGAATAATCAAACAAATATAAAAAAAAATTTATTGTAACTTTGCAGGAAGTAGGCGTTTTTATTTCTGACAACTTAAAAAGGTATTTCTTTTATCTGCAAGGGTATATAAGCTTCGGCTGGCCGAAGCTAGCTTCCTTTCTTGTTCTAATTACTGTAGGCGATTTTTGTAGTGTAAGCGTAGTCACAGCCATTGGAGTTGTTAATGAGGTTTCTTTTCCTATAATATCTATATCTAAACAGTTTATTAATTTTCCGCGTCTTGATAGAGAGAATGAGAAATGTTGTTGATTTTTATACAACAGCCAAGTTTTCTTAAGTCTTTTGAGCTATTCCTTGCGGCCTGGAGGCGATTCCGTAGGGATAAGTCGTAAAGGAAATGTTACTTTCAGGATCTGGTGGCCATGATCATTTCATGATAGCAATGGTTTTAATCACATCCGTTTAAAATTGACTGCGTATTTTTGCGTTCAAAAATATGTGTTGCTCTGACACCATTTCTACAAGAATAATCTCCTGCTCATTGGTATAATTTGTTTTTCAACATTTTTTTTCTGCAAACATTTTAATTTTGTTTAAAATCTTCTTAGGGTATTAGCTGTTAGCATGACTGTTAACAGCTAACTCTTCTGATGAGTGGTTGCTACGTAATCGCAAAATTGGTCGAGAAAAAGAAAACTGATTTTCCGCCTGCTAAAATGTATCCTTCATTGAGCTAAATTCTACTTTTCAGGAAAGACGATAAAACGGCCCTAAGAGCATCAGATGGGCCATAAACACCTTCCAGCCCTTCAAATCCACGGGACTTGACGCCGTCTTCCCAGCCCAACCACAACGAACACTAAACACAAACCTTCCTTGGCACTCATTCACAAACTCTCCAGATGGCTGGACACAAAGGTAATATTTCTACCTAAAGCTGTCAAATCCTACCTTACCACCTCAAAGGACTTTCGTCCAATAAGTCTCTTCTCTTTCTTGTTAAAGAGTCAAGAATGATAAGTAGACACCCACAACTGACAAACGACTAACACAAACCTACTCTCCAACACACAATAAGCGTACCGCAAGGGCAGATATGCTGAAAGTTGATGCAATACGAGCAGTACAAGCGCGGCCCTTTATCATTTCGGGTAAATGAGAGTTCGCAATGAAGGTACATAAAACAAATAAAAGCGGGACACTCAAAAAGAATAACGGCGCAAAACTAAGAATAAGGCAAATGTTTCAACATTTTAGTTTTCAATACCGCGGTAGAAGTTGAGGTACTAATTAAATAATAAAGGCTGTTATATTTATTACAAGGAACGCGAAAGGGCTTATGCAACTTAAGGAGATAGTACTTTCGCGATAGTCTAACAGGAATATTTAAAGTTAGGCGGCTTACCAGTTTAATATCTAATCTGATAAGATAATGCGAAAAATTAGTTTCAAACAATATTTTACGATTTACAAGTCTAGGCCAAATGAGCAACAGCAGTCTACTCTGCAAGGAAGATAACCTTTATCATTTCGGGTAAATGAGAGTTCGCAATGAAGGTACATAAAACAAATAAAAGCGGGACACTCAAAAAGAATAACGGCGCAAAACTAAGAATAAGGCAAATGTTTCAACATTTTAGTTTTCAATACCGCGGTAGAAGTTGAGGTACTAATTAAATGATAAAGGCTGTTATATTTATTACAAGGAACGCGAAAGGGCTTATGCAACTTAAGGAGATAGTACTTTCGCGATAGTCTAACAGGAATATTTAAAGTTAGGCGGCTTACCAGTTTAATATCTAATCTGATAAGATAATGCGAAAAATTAGTTTCAAACAATAGTAGTATATAAATGGGGGTTCTGGATACAAAGGCTGGATACAAAAGTGGAGGGGGGAGGTAATTAATTATGCTAATTAGGGTAAAAAATTAGGACAAGGTGACAGGTGTGGAGGTAATTAAAGTTAATGGGTGCGTGACGAGTGATCGTTGATTAGGGTAATAAATTAGGTCAAGGTGACAGGTGACCGTTGCTTATATCCAGAAATCCGATCCAGAAATCGGGACTCTTATTAAGCGGGAAGAAGTAACTGGGGTGTGACGGGTGATCATAGCGTCATATCTAGGAAATGGGGTGAAAGAGGGGAGGCATTCTGCTTAAGTGGTTGACGAGTAGGTTGACGGGATCGAACGTGGGAGAAGTTAGAAAATAGGGTGAAACGAGGGGAGGGAATCTAGTTAAGCGGGTGAGAAGTTAATTGGTGCGTGACTGGTGATCGTTAATTAGGGTGATAAGTTGCTTATATCTAGGAATTGTATTCAGGAATTCGTCCCCGAATTTTGTTTAAGAAATCGGGAATCTAGTTAAACGGGGAGAAATTACGGGTGTGTCACGTGTGATCATAGCGATATATTCTTTGCTTAGATTAAGAAAGTGTGGTGCTCACACGGTGTGACGGGTGATCATAGCGTTGTATTAAGGTTTTCCTAATTAAGCGGGGGAGAAGTTACTGGGGTGTGACGGGTCTCCTTTGCTTATCTGGGTTATCCTAGTTAAACGGGGAGAAATTACTGGGGTGTGTCAGGTGATCATAGCGTTATATTTGGGTTATCCTAGTTAATGGGGGAGAAATTACTGGGGTGTGACGGGTGTCCTTTGCTTAGATTAAGAAAGTGTGGTGCTCACACGGGTACGTGATAGAATGTCACGGGCTGTTGTCACGTCCAAAAGAAACAGCTGAAAGCAATCACCCTTGAAAAGGGATCCCTTTGCTTGCCACTGAGAAACAAACTCCCAAAGAAACAGCTGAAAGCAAGCACCCTTGAAAAGGGATCCCTTTGCTTGCCACTGAGAAACAAACTCCCACCCCAATAACAAAAAGAATATGTAAATTTTAAATTCAAGTATATTTTTTTATTTTAACTTTTGACCTGAAAGAAAAAATCACCCATCCCCCAAACAAAAGAATATCTTAATTTTAATTTCAAATATATTTTTATTGTTTTATTTATTTTTTATTTGTAAATTTAAGGTTAAGATTTTTGTATTTCTTTATTAAATTAATAGCTTCAATCCTAAGGTATGGTGCCTGGTGACATTGACAAGTATCCGGGCCCTCTCTTACGTCATCGTCGGCCCAGGGACATGTTAGCATATGTACACCATACCTAGTTTCTCTCTCACCGACTCTGTCCATCTGTTGAAGTTTGGAGAAAATCATCTCCAGGGTCTGCCGATGCTCCTCAAAAATGAAATCACCAAATTCTTCGAGGAATTTGGTGATTTCATTACACACGTGGTTGTTATTCATTCTGCTGCTGTTTGACTGTTGATTTTTGTTGTTTGTTGATTTTTGGTTGTTGCTTAGGTGTTTGTTGTATAGTTGATTTGTTGATTTTTGGTTGTTGCTTAGGTGTTTGTTGTATAGTTGATTTGTTGTTCTATAGTTGATTTTGGTTTGTTGATATTTGGTTGTTGTTTCTTGATGTTTTGTTGATGTATAGATGTTTTTGTTGTTTAACTGTATAGCTGTTTTTGTTGTTTCTTGATGTTGTTTCTTGATGTTTTTTGTTGTTGTATAGATGTTTTTGTTGTTTAACTGATAAGATGTTATTAGCTGGTTTCTAGTTGTTTAACTGTATAGCTGTTTTTTGTTGTTTCTTGTTTGTTGCTGATCCAGTGGACTTTCAATTTGAACTGAAGTTCCTTTACACCAACTTCTCACTTTTATCCCCTCTTCATATGGGGGAGCATGCTTTTCCACCATCCCTCCCTCGCAATCATCCCCTTTGAGAAGTTTTAGTTAGACAAATGCTAAATTTGTTAGAAACCGAGAAGACAATAACCTGGTTGCTAGCCACTGATCACTTTCACCCCTCTGTATTTTTGAGAATTCTACTTTCTTCCACCACCATCCCTTCCCTCGCAATCATCCTTTGAGAAGATTAGTTAGACAAATGCAAATGTGTCTAGAAACCGTTTAGTTAAAAACCTGGTTGCTAGGCACTGAACACTTTTACCTTCCCTCCCTCGCCAACAAATATTCAATCGAATCAACCAATGAAAATAATGCAAGTCTAATTTCTTATATTAAATTTAAGGAAAATATTTTCATCAACCAATCAATTCGTTGCAACTCTAATTTCTTGTATTAAATTTAAGGAAAATATTTTCATTAACCAATCAAAACTTTGAAATTTTTTAATTTACAAACTAAAGTTTAAGTTCATACTAATAATCTAACCTCAAAGTTATATTTAAGCTAGAATTTAACTAAATTCAGATCAGTGTTTTCAAATTTCTTGAAGTGAACTACGGTTTTTACTAGTTTCGTAAAACTATAAAGTATTCTTATCAACAAGTGTACCTCAATTGAAAAGTGGCTTTGTGAGAACAATTAAATTACAATTACAAATTAACTACATTACAACTGACTTTGTGAAAAGAAAATAAAAATTTAAAACAATCTACAAATTAATTACAATTGTAATTCTTTCCAAAATAAAAATTAAAATGAATAACCAAGCCCAAAAATATTGTGAGTCATGCCGTCGTTTCATCCCGGTGGGAGTTCAATGGAATCACCATGCACGAACCGCGAAGCACAAGATGAATGCTATGGTACCTTTGGATGGAAGAATCAAAAAGATTTCGGATGGATTCAAGGGTCGAATCCTTCATTATATGTTTGTTAATGAAGGAGAGGAATTAAGATACCCGGAAGAGTTCCTCTTCGAAGCAGGAGAGGCTTTAAAATCTCATTTAATTAATGTGCTTCAAAGCTACATGTCCGGTAAAGTTAATTTTGAGCTTTTTGCGGAATATATGCTCGTGAAAGATGATGATTTAAAAACGGAGACTAAACAATTCCAAAGCAAAATGGAAGTTGTTACAAGCCACTCGGATTTAGACCGCATATTCACCAATCACTCAGACCATCTGAAAATAAAAATGGAAGAGTTCCAGGAAAGGGATAGCGGGTGGACCCTACTCCGCATAATTCGATTGGAAATGAATTTCAATCAATTTAAACCGCTTTCTGGTTCCTCATTTATCCCAACACCACCCAAGCTTTTTTCGAAAAAAGCAATAATTAATGTCCAAAATAAGAATGACTCATACTGCTTTAAATGGACTTTGATTTCGGCGCTTACAAATGTAGCAAGTAACCCTAGTATTTGCTACACATATAAAGTTGATATAAGGGCCGAAAGAATTGTTTTAAAATCTGGAATAAATTTGGACTTCAGTGGGTTAACATTCCCGCTCAAAATAAAGGACATAGACATTTTCATTCAAAAAAACGTTACATTGAGTATTAACGTTTTTGGATATGATGAGGAAAGTGAAACTATAATTGGACCTCTTTATCAATCTGGAGTTGAAAAGCCGACGCACATAAATATACTTTTCCTGGAAGGAAACGGATTCGGACACTACACATGGATAAAAAATATTTCAAGGTATGAATTTTACTCGTTATAGACCTACTTTTACTTATTATGTTACATTATTTGCTATATTTTCTTTTATTTAATAGACTAATGTCTACACAAAAAAGTCTACATAAGGAACGGACATGGTTTTGCAATACCTGCTTAAATTTTTCATCAACTGCAAGTCACGCACTTCGCCACAAGGAGCTTTGCAGTGGAAAGGTTGTCACTCTCCCAAGCCCATATAAATCGACATTGAAGTATACGGCACTGCGTCATCAACTAAAAGTTCCGTTCGCAGTGTATGCAGATTTCGAGTGTATACTTCGACGTAAAAATATTGATGTAAGTCCTAAACTGTTTAATGTAAATGAACATGTACCAATTTCATATGCTTACTTTATAAAGTGTGCATATGATTCTAGCTTAGATAAATTTGTAATGGAAACGGGAGGTAATTCAGCCATAAATTTTGTCAATTCCCTTGTAAATAACTTAAAAACTATTCATACAAATTATTTGAGTAAAATTGTTCCCATAGTAATGAATCCAGAGGATGAATATGATTTTGAGTTTGCCCTCAATTGTCATATTTGTGAGAAGGCTTTAGCGGATGATAGGGTTCGAGATCATTGTCATTATACAGGTAGATACAGGGGTGCAGCTCATTCGAAATGTAATTTAGATTTGAAAAGGTCTAATTTTATCCCAGTTTTCTTCCACAATTTTTCCAAGTATGATTGTCACTTGTTTATCAAAGAATTAACATTAATACCTGGAGAAATTAAAGTTATTCCCATAAACAAGGAGCACTTCATTTCAGTAATGAAAAAAATTGAAAATGAATGTGGAAACAGATTTGAGATAAGGTTTCTAGACACATTTAGATTTATGTCATCTAGTCTAGATGCCTTAGCGTCCAATTTAGAAGATGATCAACTTAAATCAGTAAGATCACATTTTAATTGTGAAAATGAATTTAGGCTTATGCGGAAGAAGGGTGTATTCCCATATGAATATCTTGATTCAGAGCATAGACTAGAGGAAACTAGTTTACCATCAAGAGACCAATTTTATAATCAGTTTACTGAAAAGCATTGTTCTCAAGAGGATTATAGTCATGCTGTTAAAGTTTGGACACAATTTTCCTGTAAATCTCTAAAGGACTATCTAGAGATTTATTTAAAAACTGATGTATTATTATTAACTGACGTTTTTGAAAATTTCCGTTTAATTTGCATGAAAATTTATTCTCTTGACCCAGCTCATTTTTATACAACACCAGGTTTATCTTGGCAGGCAATGCTGAAAACCACTCAAATTGAGTTACAGTTAATAACTGATATTGATATGTATAAATTTATACAAAGTGGAATTCGGGGTGGTTTGGTACAATGCTGTCACAGATATAGTAAAGCAAATAATAAATATTTAAGTGATTATGATGCTAGTAAAGAGTCGTCATTTTTAATGTATTTAGATGCAAATAATTTGTATGGTTGGGCAATGTCTCAACCTTTACCTTACCAAGGGTTTAAGTGGTTGTCTCCCATAGACATAGAAAATTTGGTAGTAGAAAATATTCCAAGCGATGGACATTATGGTTATATTTTAGAAGTGGATTTGGACTATCCATACAGTATCCATGATTTACATAGTGATTTACCGTTTTGTTCAACAACAAAGTTAGCCACTAATACCGAAAAAGTAAAAAAATTAATTGCCGACCTCGGAAATAAAAAAAATTATATCATTCATTATAAAAATTTACAGCAATGTTTGCTTAATGGGTTGCAGCTAATAAAAATTCATAGAGGGATACGTTTTGAGCAAAAACCTTGGCTCAAAACGTATATAGACCTTAACACCCAATATCGTCAAAAAGCTAAAAATTCATTTGA